>CM055281.1:59186188-59341588 GCA_029237695.1 Conchocele bisecta
AGTTGGCTAGCCGATTATATTTTGACTGAACACATTTATCAGAAGCCAAATTTATGCAGCCACCGTCAGTCACAGCCACATTTGTTCAAGGCTGATTTGTAAAAGTATGGCCTTGCTGTTGAACGGAAAATTAAATCAACTCTACATATGACTTGTACAGTGTTTTTATTTAGATTTCCACCCATGAAAGTTTGTTTTTAACAACAGGGGGCCAGTTCACTAAACTTTGTACAACTAAAATGTTTGTAAGTGCAAAATTATGACAGTCTGTAAATATCACATTACCGTAACAATGTTTTCTTGTAAATAATTATTGGATTTACATTTATTGAGCATAGGCTGCATATGCAGCATATGCTCAATAAATGTAAATCCATCAATTGAAATTTACACACAATCCTAAATTTGCACTTACAAACATTTTAGTCGTACGAAGTTTAGTGAAAAGCGCCCCAGATGCGTTGTGGCCTGGTAGTAGAGCATTGGACTTCATTCAATACCCAAGGTTCTGAGTTCAATACCCCACACTAGCCATGAACAACTAGTCTCATAGTATTTTCCATCCTGCTGGTCTTTTTGACAAGACTTTAAACTGAGGTACGTACCATTAGTCCTGCCGATATTTGGCCATTTTTGACCGAAGCTGGACTTGGCGTATATGCAATTGGTTTAGGCGATTATGCATCTACAGACCATATATTATTGGAATCCAACGGATGACACTCTGTCATCCTTGAGCATTTCCCAAAATTCAAGATGGCGTCCAAGATGGCTGCCCGAAGCAACAAATCGCGGTATTTGCCTCTTAGTAATGTTAAATAGAGTTTTCATTTTATAATAGTATGCATTGTTTTAAACCACATCCACACTCCTCGGCGATCACCTTGTTTCCTATGCTGGTTTTGTTTTTACACGGTACCCTTAACATGAATTGTCCAATGCTGGCTCACAGAAAAAGATAAAAAAGAAAAAAAATCAAATTTAAACCAGCTTAGTTCAGTTTGTCTATGCTGGTTTGACGTTTTATTTATCGGCAGTGCCCTATAGGTTTTGCCCTGTCTGTCCCTCTGTTCCTCCGTTTATTTTTGTAAGAGTTTCTCAAATCACCTATAATTTCGGTTTGCCTTCAGCTAATATCTTCATATTGCACACAGGCATTACTTAGTAACAGTACATCCTAACCACATTAATCAAGGTGTGCATGATCACGTGGTTACAGTCGCCCACTCCAAAGTAAGTATTATTTGATATTTTCCTTAATATGCAACGGATTTTTATAAAATATGTTTGATGCGCCATATTTCATCAAAATCCGTTACGTAATAAGGACACTATAAAAGAATACGTACTTTGAATCGGTACTTGTTGTTGTTGTTAGTTTCTCAAATCACCTATAATTTCTCTTTGCCTTCAGGTAATATCTTCATATTGCACACATGCATTACTTCGTAACGATACATCACAGTTTCTCAAATCACCTATAGCGGCCCGGAGTGCATAGACAGACCACGTTTTCTAGTTTTCTATAATTTCCTTTTCCCCATGAATTTCCAGTGGGGGAAAGGTACCTTTTGAAATTTTCAAATCGAAACCAACTTAGATAAGTTTTCCTATGCTGAGGATTTATTTGTTTATGTATACCCGTTTGAAACACGGGACGTATTCTGTTATACCGCTGTCCCGTCCGTCCGATTTACGTTTAAAAGTGTCGAAATGATTCTAAAGTGATGCCAAACCATGTTATATTGAGAAAGAAGACAAAATATGAAACGACAGCAGACGACACTTTTCGCTTTCATCATTATCAGGTTACAGTCACGATACCCTGGTCACGCCCAGACTCGCGTACGACTCGCGCTAAGAATAGACAGGTGCGCGTTTAATTGGAAGCCAATGAACCGTGACCAACCGGAAGTAGATCTAACACGGACTACTCTAGGAAAAGTCAGGAAAAGTTTGATTTTGTCGCTGGTTCTTGCGGTAATCTTATGTTTTCAGTATCGTATGATTGTGTTTTCCTTACATATACACGTTGTTTGTAGTTGTGTACCTGGTGTATATGTTGACAATCGAAGGCACGACATTTACTCGACAGTCCCCTGTTGTAGCTGGTGGGTGGGGTAGTAAGAAGTTTCATCTTTCAGTCTGGTGGAAATTCCACACACCTACAATGAGACGTCGCGGTGATAGTGTCTTTTGAGGGACCGGACAAATGATTTTGTTTAAATCTCAAACAGAACATAATATATAAACCTCAACAAGTATACTTGTCCGTTCGTATTGACGAGTAAATTTTCGATCTAGACGAGTGTAAAATTAAGAACTTGTCGTAAATTTTATGATCTGTCTCATCAAGATCTGCACCATTTGCATTTGTGGATAGTTTTATTATTTTTATACCCCCGTCATACAAAGTATGTCGTTGAGGGGTAAATAGTTTGTCTTTTTCGTTAAAGTTTTTATTTGTCGGTCCAGGCGGCGGCCGGGATATCCGTGAGCCTCTGCTCTTGCTCACTTGCTCTTGTTTTTGTTGCGCCTGCTTTAGCAGAAGTCGCGGCTATTCTGGAAGTCGGACTTCGTTCTTTCGCACACCTGCATGCTATAATTATCTCCCGTCGCGGAGCGCAGGGTGAAATCTGACACATTTCCTACATGTATATAATTTAATCACTTCAAACAACTAAATTCCAATCACTAAATCAAATTTAAATGCAGATTTATAATGTTAATTGGTCATTAAAAAGTATTCTATATCGGTCATGTGACTATATAGTGATATTTCACGCCGACTTCCAGAATGGTCGCCACTTTTTGCGTTGTCGTCGTTGTCCGAAATGTCAAAAAGTTTGTACAAGCTTTGTCATCCTGCTATAACTTTAATATTACTTGACGGATTGCTTCAATATTTGGACACTTGATACATGTGAGCATTTGGAACACACTCATGCCACCATTAACATAACCTTGACCTTCACATTTTTGAGGAAACACGTAGCCATTTTATTGAGTCAAAAAATTTGTACAAGTTTCTTCATCATAGTATAACTTTAATATTACTTGACGGATTGCTTCAATACTTGGACATTTAATACATATGATCATTCGGAACACCCGCATTCCGCCATTAACATGACCTTGACCTTTTTATCCTCACATGTTTGCGGAAACACATAGCCATTTTTTGCCTCAACAAGTTTGTACAAGTTTCTTCATCATAGTATAACTTTAATATTACTTGACGGATTGCTTCAATACTTGGGCACTTGATACATGTGAGCATTTGGAACACACTCATGCCCCCATTAACATGACCTTGAACTTTTTTACCTTCACATTTTTGCGGAAACACTTAGCCATTTTTATGCCAAACAGCTTCTTCAACCATGACCTTTTTCGTGTTTTAAGCATGGACTTCTGACATTTTTTGTGATGTTTATGCCCATGATCATGTTACGGTCAAATGCCTCGGCAGGTGCAATTCTTGTTTAATTAACCCTTTTCAGAACAGTCCCAAACTTGACATGAAATAGTCGATGTCAGTTACTTAGGGGTGAAATGGTGAAAAGAAAGGGAGACAACACCAGATGTGACAAATCTGTAACATAAATGTATTGTACATGTGTTGTTGATATTGTAAACATGTGATGTACTAAAACATATCTTGTTTATAAATCCGTTGCAGCATGATGCTGTTTGTCAAAATAATATGAATATTTTGCTTGGTATTTGTTGTACATGTATATACCGATTAGCACAATTTGTAACCCGCATGCTTCTCACAACACAGACAGCCTGGGTTTCGATCACTGAAACGATGGCTGGGCAACTACAAGTATGGTCAGGTCTGGTGGTGGTTGCCAGATCGGACAAGTGGGTTTTCTCTGGGTACTATGGTTTCCTCCCACAAATACAACCCTCATGGCTGCATCTGTGCCAATGAAAGCCAGGGCTCAACACTAAGGCACATCTGACCGACCGAGTCTAGTAAAAAATTGGTCCGGTCGTGTCAATTATCCAGGCATACCATTGTCGGTAGCCCGACTGGTCGTGTTCCAATTTGACCAAAGTCTCGAAAATAAAACAGTATTAGTTCACCTTTTATTTTTCTGGTAATAACAAACAAAACTTCCAAAAAAGATCGCTGATTGACAGTTCGAAAATACTTTATTTACAACTACAGGCAGACTTGTTTGCCTAGGTTTGCCCTGATATTTGTAGTAGGCCTCTGTATTTCATACCCAAACCAAAACGTACCCATTTTAAACAGTGGGGTGGATCAATGCTACCATCGAATATGATAATTTAATGAGGGAATTTAAAATTCTGTGTGCACTGATGTACGTCTCTAGTTCGTTCATTTTTTTGGCTGGACAGTTTAATTATATTATCAACAATGCAAACCTCAATACCGCACGGCATTGTGATATTCTGATGTAATTTTGACCGGATCCTGATAAATGAACCAAACTAAATCATAACAATCAAGTCCAGAGTAAAGCTAATTTACATAAGAAATAGAACGATCTATGATTGGTTGATGGTGCTTCATTCACCAAATAGCAATTGTTGATTTGAAGCTGTCAAACTTGTCAAAAAATCGTTTGTATTGGCTGAGGCATGCTGCTGAGCACGTGATTTTTCTAACATCCACATCGCTTATAAATCTTGTGCCCTGATATGAGCATAGTGAAAATGAGTTCAACTGATATGGAACATTCTAAGTCACTTAAAGTTCTTGTTTTGTTGGTCTGGGAGGCAGAATCAGTGGACATTAGAATTTTCCATTTAATGAATCGTTATTCATTGATCTGACACCTTGGATAAGATGAATTTAATCGTCACCAATTAAACAAAAAAACACGAAATGTTCAAACCGGAAGTGCCTGCTGCTGACGTTTTTTACTTGTTTTCAGCAATGATGTGAATATTAGCTGCATTCCAGACACTTCCATGATTAATTTGTGTAGTTATAAGTGTATCATTACTCTTTCAGAAGTAAACAACTGGTTTCTTGAACATTAAACCTTCCAATGATACAACTATTAAATTACATTGTTGCATAACCAGTAGTCGACATAACGAGTAGTTGGACACACTCGTTACATTCAAACACATACCTGTATCATCAAGATCACTATGTTAGCCGATTTGAAAATGACTTAGCACTGTGTTTCGTGAAACTATGATGGTTAGGTCCATTAATTATATTTTCTCTTGTCATTTACAATGGCCTATATCTTTTTCAAATGTCCCCAACTTTGTGTATGAGGTAGGTCAACTGGCCCCACTTTAAACGTTCCTGGAATGCACACTGAATAGGTTTCAAAACTGTCCGCTTCAATAATGATTACCATTGGCATATGCTCTATATGCATGTAGTACCAAACAATCAGTACAATCGCGTCCTAGTTCCTACAAGTACAATGGAACGCGAGTTGATAATAATTTAATAAAAAACTTTGATAAATGCATGCAAGCTTCACTAGGTCAGGGCTAGTACAAATTAGGTCAGAGCTAGTAGTTTCTAAAAGCGACTGGTCTAGTGAAAAAAAGAGTTAACGTTGAGCCCTGAAAGCATTTACATTTTGTGTCTGTGACTGGAGAAATAAGACGTACCAGATTTGTGACCAGTGTAGTGCCTGATCAAATATGACACTCCTGTAGCCTGATAGCGATGTATATTGCTTTTTTGAAGTACATGTATGATGGGTGTTTCATTGATGGACAGACAAACGCACAGTGCAGTTCCATATCAGACTGCGGATGCACAGGCTGATCTGGATCTATTGGTTGCAAAACCCGTAAGCCCAATTTCTCCAGTCACAGCCACATATGTGCTCACACGCTTGATTGTAATCGTTGTAAAATAAATTTTATATTAAAAATAATAAAATAATAGGGCAATAATGCCAATTAACAGGTATGAAGTATACAATAATTCCGAAGAAATAAAACATCGTTCTTCGCGTATGCTGTATGTAATGTCCCTGGTATATAGCATAGCATAATAACACATGTAGTTCTGTATCAGTTTCCCATCTGTATGTATTGTTGGACAGATGTAAAACCCCATCCAATTGGTCAATCAGTCAATCTCCCTATGTACATACAGGGCTCCAGATAAGGAAATAGTAATTGATTATTTTCACTCCATCATATCTGAAGCAATTGGGTATTTCAATATGTGAATTGGGTAAAATAAAATCACACTACTGTTTACACATCAACTGTCAGCAATTGTTGAATAGTTTGCTTCGAATTGAAAACATGTCTTGGCATTTCATTAGAATTGTCTCCTTGGAGACAATTCTAATGAAATACCAAGATGTGTTTTCATGGAAATTAAGAAAAATATGCTATATTTGTGGTCTGTTTATTGTTTTCTGTAGCATGATAAAGGTACCACAAATTTGTTGTTGCTTTTTGATACTCGCTACTTTTGATTTCAATTGGGTTTTTTGACAATTTTAATTGGATATTTAGTGGGTGGCAGCATGTGATGGGTAATTTAACGATCGGGGTTCATTCTTACCGGAATCCCGACTGGAGACCTGGTTTGGCCCTCACATACGTCTTTGGCATTTTGTATGTGACAGTTGAATCTGGTTATACCCCTTATAAGAGTAATCCTACCGGTATTACTTTTAAATAGGGGAAGGGGCCAAGTGACTTTGGTGCGGTATGGACCTGGCACCAGGTCAGGTTATTCTAATTTCAGGGCTGAATATGTTGTATCTCGATGTAAATATTCCGTTCTGATTTTGGGATTTTCCCCCCAATGCAGCAGGTTAAAACTGGGTTGAACCTGTTTGCCCGGCCTTACATGACCTAAGCTGTTGATAGGCCGTTAAACACTAATAAACAAACAAACATAATTGGATATTTAAGCAAATACGCAGCTTATCTGGAGCATGTTTGTATGCTGCCAAAATGGACTTCACAACAACTGGTTCGCGGAATGAGAAAATGTACCTTACAAATATGTGGCTGTGACTAGAGAAAAAGGGCTTATGGGATATGCGACCAGTGTAGATCCAGATCAGCAGTCTGATCAGGATCTGCACTGTTCGGCATTCAGTCAGGTAAACATGCCTCATGATTCTACCCAGCAATGTAGATCGTTATCAGGCTACAGGAGTGTGCTATTTGATCAAGATCTACACTGGTCACACATCTCATAAGCTCCATTCCTCCATGTGGTCACAAACACAAATGTAGGCCTTGGTCCTTGCACAGTCGCACATTAGCGCTGGCAATTTCTTTTTTTTGCTCATTCCATTTACCCTACTTCACTGATGGAAGAGTGAACAGTGTAGATCTTGATGAGACTGTGCAGACTGATCTGTGGCTACGCTGGTCGCAAATGGTGTAAGGTACATTTTGTCAGCCAAAGGCCTTCTTCACTGATGGAAGAGTGAACCGTGTAGACCTTGATCAGACTGCTGAAGTACAGGCTGATCTGTGGGTACGCTGGTCGCAAGTTCCGTAAGGAATATTTTGTCAGCCAACAGCCTACTTTAAAACATAATTTATTTTACAACGATTACAAATAAGCGCGAGAGCACTTATACAAATGCTTTCGTTGGCACGGATGACGGCATACTGGTGGTCCTTAACTCATTTCAGTCTAAGGATACAATAATTTTTGTAAACAATCTAATTATTATTTTTATTTCACCATGAAGGTATATGTTGTTACCACTCATTTGAACCGTGTCATTGAGACGGTTCAAATGAGTGGTAACAACATAAACTTTTGAAATGAAATAGAAAATAGGGATTTTTTCTCATAAAAGTTTCATACTGCTATACGTATCCTGTCTTTAATGGGTTAATGAAACCAGAGTACACAGAGGAAACCCACTTGTCCGATCTCCAGACCACCATTATAACCATCCCACATGCTGCCCCGATTGAGGATCGAACCTGGGTCGCATTTGTGAGAAGCGCGCTCATTACCGATTACGCTAACTTGACAAACTTCAGTGATGGATGAGTGAACAGCCTAGACACTGATCAGACTGCGCGGAGGCGCAGGCTGATCTGTGACTACGCTGGTCACAAATGTTGAAAGGTCCCACCGCAGTCCAATTGTAGATCTGACCATCCTCAATATTCTTAATATAGTTCCCCCAGGATCTACTCTTTTTCACGGCAATAAATAAGCTGGTTAATGACGGATGTTATACGGTCCTTTTCATGAGCTGGCGGCCTATTTTGCAAGGCTCCAGATTCGATGGTGCGTATTGGCGTATTTTACGCACTTACTTTAGCAGAATGCACATTGATTTATCAAAAATGGGAGTACACAATACTCACAGCACACAGGTTGAAGTAACGGACCGAGGTCTATAAATACATTAAATATACCTAAAATCATTAAGTGGGAAAAAAACAGTTAAACAAAAATATTCTGTACTCCCTCATATCTTCTGTGTACATGTATATGAGGGAGTAAAGATTTTTTTTTTAACATTATTATTTTATTTCACTTATTAATGCTTTTAGGTATATTTAATCTATTTTTAGACCTCGGTCCGTTACTTCAACCTGTGTCACAGCAATGTAAAAATACGCATTGATTCTCAAATTGAGTAGTGAAAATACTGTAATAATGTTGAAAATATACTTAGTTGAGCTGCCCTATGGAAAAGTCGCGGGAATACTGGACGAAGGCCGGAAGGCCTCGTCCAGTATTCCCGCGACTTTTCCAAGTAGTTCAGAAGGAAGAAAATCAAAAGTATAATACCTTGTGGTATAATACGAAACTTATCTGGAGCTCTGATTTTGCAACCGTATTTCGTGACTACCGGATGTTTCTGTTGACATGTGAGGCTAACCCGCTTGGAAGGCTTGTCAATTACTCGGCCAATCGCACGAGTTATGTGTCTGCGATATTGGCCACTTCTCAGCCAATCATTGGTGTCTAATTGCACTGCAGACATGACGAAATACGCAATACCGTCAACCACTTATGGCCATTGTCGCATAACCTTGCCTTTTTTCCCGGTTTGTGACCGTTTGTTTCCAGCGTGATGTTCTTTGTAGTGTTTTGTATGCCCCGCATACACTACCGTGGCTATATACATTGTCATAGACACATTTAATGGTGATTCGTCTACACCTGTCGTGTTGTACAGTTTCTCGTCCGTTCATTAGTTTGTCACCTCTTCGCCTGCAATCAATAGCTCGCTCAGTTTATGTGGTCTCGCGGGGAATGGACAAGACATCGATGTGTGGTGGTCACACTAGGCGAAAATCTCCATTCGCAATACTCAATTACAGTAGACCACCCATAAAGACGTCGAAAACCTTGATGTAGTTAACCCTTTCCCTGATAGAGACGACTTTTCACGCCTCTGCATAAGATGTCTTTTGAAAACATTGTGGGAAAAGGAGAAATTGCTTGTAACAAGCAATTTCTCCTTTTCCCACAATGTTTTCTACTCTATCAGATAATTTAACCATCATTTGACCCAGCATTTGATTCTTTTATTCAGATGTTTTGGATTTGGATGAGTCGAAATATCACAAAACAGGAAAATGGTTAATGTTGATGGACTTCAAAAACACAAGCAATCGGCCTGTTGATAGGATAGTGTATTACCGGTATACTTTTTTAGACAAGTAGAACAATATATAGCCATTCTTTAGTCAAAGTATATAATACTTGAAGGAAATACTTCCTCCTGGACGTTCGCAAGACGTACTTGAGGTCACGTTTTGATGTCATTTCCGGCGAAGGAACAATTCATACACTAACTTCAAAATTGTCAATTTTGGCAACGTTATGAGCTGGTCTAAGAGCTAATTTCACATTTTTCAAAGAGCATGTAATATACAATTTATTCCCCTACCATTTTGAAATACCGCATTTATTTCCCTTGACATCTGTAAATCCGACAAAGAAACTTGTGCTCCGAAACAATTCATACAATAACGTCAAAATTGTAAATTTTGACAACTCTATAAGCTGGTCTGAGAGCTAATTTCACATTTTTCATAATACCGGATTTATTTTCCTTGACATCTGTAAATCCCTCCGCACGAGTTTCTTTATCGGATTTCCACATGTCTTGGGAAATAAATCTGGTATATCAAAATGGTAGTCACACTCTCATGTACCATGATATAGCGCTATAATATCTGTTTCCCATCAGGAACAACACTGGTCTAACACACCATGAGTCCTTATTTGTCGCAACAGGTCACGTCCGTGTCCCTTGATGTCTGCTTTGATTACGGCCGCACAGGAGCATTGGATCAAATCCGATTATTTTCTCCATTGCCTCAATTTATTGTTGTTCGTTATTTCCCCGTGGGGACATTCTCCGAGAAGTTGACAAAGCGGATATTGACAGAATATACACCTGGGTCGCGGAGGAAATGTCGCACTGCACGATAAAAAGATATATGGTTGACAAACAGCATGCAGTAATTTGGTCAAAACAATGAAACTGGTCACCTTTTTGTATCAGTGTAAACTGTTTTCTTCTTGTTTTGTATGCAGCTTAAAGTTGGAGTCCCATCTAGTAGGAATACATGTTCTTTATAGAAATTAAGTAAGTGTATAATTGTGTAAGTATTCCACCAGTTTTAAAAATTACGAGTGCCCATTAGACACATACATGTATAATCATTTAGTAATCTTTATTTTACTGCAGGGGCGGATCCAGCATTTGGGGAAAATAGTTTTATCGCCTGATTTTAAAGTATGATCATTGCACACCGAAATAAATATGAATGCAGCTAATAAATAGTAATTACCGTTTACATTTTAAGAAAATGCGGTTATCGCCCCTGATATCAGTGTGGAAATTCACGTTAGATATAAAAAGTATAATAATTCTAATTAATATGTCAGGTAATGGTGAATGAATGTTTGTATTCACCCGAACAATGTCATATCTAAAGAATGGACAAAAAAATACTCCTCCATATATTATAACTTGGCATGTACGTGGGACTCTACCTTTAACACTTACAATGCTGAATTAATGTGTGTCGTCTGCTGAATATTTTTTATTTTTCCACTTTTCTCATCAAAAACTTGGTTTGGCAGCACTTTAGAATCATTTTCAATGGAAATGATTCTAAAATGCTGCCAAACCATGTTTTTACTGAGAGAAAAGACAAAATATGAATTATCAGCAGACGTCTATTTTCGGTTCCCGCATTCTAAGGGTTAACAGTAATCAATGACATAGGCATAGCCTCGTTTCTTTTGAAATCATTAGACACGTTTCATAAATATCACAATGCTCCAGATAAAGAATTAGTAATTGAGTATTTTCACTCCATCATATCTGAAGCAATTGGGTATTTCAATATTTTAAATGGGTAAAATAAAATCACACTACTGTTTACACATCAACAGACCGCAATTATTGAATAGTTTGCTTCCAAATGAAAACATGTCTTGGCATTTCATCTAATGAAATACCAAGATGTGTTTTCATGGAAAATAAGAAAAATATGCTACATTAGTGGTCTGTTTATTGTTTTCTGCAGCATGATAAAGGTAACACAAATCTTTTATTGTTTTTTGATACTCGCTACTTCTGATTTCAATTGGGTTTTTGGCAATTTTAATTCGGTATTTACGCATATACGCAGCTGATCTGGAGCTCTGAAGTTTCATAAATATCATATTCAATCATCACTTATGTAAGATCCTATTATGTATTTCCATGTGTCTGATGCGTGACATGGACTGATGACTGCACATTATAATGTATTACGATGTACCTGTGCGTGATTTCAGGTCACGGAGAAGCCAGAACCTGTGAATATACCTGGTGACAAACAGCAAGATCCTTCCCGACATAATCACAGGTAAGTCGCTATTTAGGTAACCTGATCATATGGAAATTCTAGATAGTAAGAACCCTACATATTAACGGACAGAATTTATTCTGGCAAACACATAGAAAAATGCTTTTTCCACAACGCAGCCAGGCGCGTAGCTGCATTAAGGCACTGCAGGCCCGGGCCTGCAGAATTTTCGAGAAAATGGAAAAAATAATGTGCCAGAGTGCATCATTTACCTTCTAGTTTCGAATTTTTTTTTGGGGGGGGGATACCACCAGACCCCCCTAGCATACTCACACCAACGGTGCTCGAAGTCGTCAACCGGGCCTGCAGATTCAAATTGGCTAGCTATGCCCCTGGCAGCATACTTTTGTATGGAAAGATTTATTGATTGATTGGTGTTGATAGGCCGTTAAACATCAATCAGGCAATTTTTCCACAACACAGTTTCCCAATATTTATGTTTAGTACAGCTGTACTGGCTTATCAAAATAATATTGACATATTTGGGAGTTTTGGGAAACCCCTATTTTCGTGCCCAGGGTCAAGGCCAAATGATTTTGAAATTTGCGTTGCAGTTTTGCGTTAAAATTCTCTGTTGTCATAATTCAGATTTGTGATTATTCTGCATGTACTATGAAGATTTGTGTCGACTTTTTACTTTATTTATGAAACATATTATAAATTTTGTAAACATATTTAATGAAATTACGCAGGTGTCACAGGTACAGAATCACATGACTTCGAAATTGGCCTTCAATTTTTTGTATGGGTACATCCATCAGTGTTTTTGATTTTTTTTTTACAACCGTTTTTAAAAAACGGTACGTACGTATTATGTTTTACCGCTGCATGGGCGGGCGGGCGGGCGGCTGACAGAAAAAGTGCATACAACTCCTCCGAAACCGTTCAGTCGATCGATCTGAAACTATACACACGTCTTCTACACATATTGAAGATGTGCACCTTGGTATGCCGAAAAAATATTTTTTAACAAAAATATCACCTTTTTAACTTGGCCATTTTTTCTACATTTTTCTATACAATTCTATATACGGTACAGAGTTCGTGTACACAACTCCTCCAAAATCGTTCAGTCGATCGTTCTGAAACTATACACACGTCTTCTACACATATTGAAGATGTGCACCTTCGTGTTTTTATGCCGAAAAAATATTTTTTAACAAAAATATCACCTTTTTAACTTAGCCAGTTTTTCTACATTTTTTTATACAATTCTATATACGGTACAGAGTTTGTGTACACAACTCCTCCAAACCGTTCTGTCGATCGTTCTGAAACTATACACACGTCTTCTACACATATTGAAGATGTGCACCTTGGTGTTTTTATGCCGAACAAATATTTTTTAACAAACATATCACCTTTTTAACTTAGCCATTTTTTCTACATTTTTCTATACAATTCTATATACGGTCAGGTTTCAAGCTAGCCCTTCAAAATAGGGAGAAGTTTTCACTAAAAAATTGAGAAAATATACCATTTTTTTCCAAATTTCTGTTTTATATACCGGTAGTGAAAAACTTCTCCCTCAACTCAAAATAGGGAGAAGTCAGTCAATTTAGGGAGAGAATTTCGCCCACTTCACCCTGTAAACTGATCCCTGTACGGTACAGAGTTTGTGTACACAACTCCTCCGAAACCGTTCAGCCGATCGTTCTGAAACTATACACACGTCTTCTACACATATTGAAGATGTTCACCTTGGTGTTTTTATGCCGAAAAAATATTTTTTAACAAAAATATCACCTTTTTAACTTAGTCATTTTTTCTACATTATTGTATCCAATTCCCTATCATTTCTACTTTACACTCTACTTTTCTATCTCTGCCTAAATTAGTATACATGTTTAGCACAACGAGATGAAGAAATAATGCTATTGAATTTCAAATTCTCATTAATGTTTCTTGCCTTGGTGACAGCTTCACATTTCTGCATCTTCGCTGTCTGGCCCATATTCGACGGGCGTATTTTGTGACTTGCGGCTCTCTTGTTTCCTATTAGTATGCAAGAACAGGGGACCGTTTCACTAAACTTTGTACGACTAAAATGTTTGTAAGTGCAAAATTATGATTATAATTTCACATTATTAATGTCTTCATGTAAACAATTATTGGATTTACATTTATTGAGCATAGGCTGCATATGCAGCCTATGCTCAATAAATGTAAATCCATCAATTGAAATTTACAGACGATCTTAAATTTGCACTTACAAACATTTTAGTCGTACAAAGTTTAGTGAAACGGCCCCC
Source organism: Conchocele bisecta (assembly GCA_029237695.1). Classification (NCBI taxonomy): domain Eukaryota; kingdom Metazoa; phylum Mollusca; class Bivalvia; order Lucinida; family Thyasiridae; genus Conchocele; species Conchocele bisecta. Next base: position 59,200,276 of record CM055281.1, read on the forward strand.
TGATGGACAACTTTTGTATGCATAAGATAACAGGCCCGTAGCCAGACCTGTTTGAAGGGGGGGTCGTTTCGAAGGCTCAAGGGGTCTGAAGTATCTACCTGTTTGAAGGGGGGGTCGTTTCGAAGGCTCAAGGGGTCTGAAGTATCTATGGGGGTCTAAAAAAGTGGACCTCAAGGCTAAAAAAGTGAACCTCGAGGCTGGGCGGGGGGGTCGTCCGACCGCTCCGAACCCCCCTGGCTACGGGCCTGGATAATATATATATATATCGGTACAAAATGAGAGTTAGTTGATGGATATACTTGCAGTTGTTTTGTGCATGTCTGTGTCGATATAAGGGGTGATCAGTCACCATTAGACGGTGCATAATATACTGTCGTACATTGTAAATATATGCTGTATACCACCATGTGGTGCGAGTTTGTACAGCACCCCACAGGGGACGTATAATTCTTTTATATTAATTTGTTTGCACGAAATAACAATTCGTTCGCACGAATTAACAATTTGTTCCCTCGAATTAACAATTTGTACCCTCAAAATAACAATTTGTTCCCACAAAATACCAATTTGTTCCTTCAATTTAACAGTTTATTCCCTCGAATTAACAATTAACAATTCGTTCCCACGAAATAACAAGTTGTTCCCTCAATTTAACAATTCGTTCCCAGTTAATTCGAGGAAACGGATTGTTAATTCGAGGGAACAAATTGTTAATTCGTAGGATTGAATTGTTAAATTGAGGGAACAAATTGTTATTTCGTGGGAACAAAATAATTAGAAAAATTCCATTTCCCCTGCGGGGCTCCGTAAGTTTGTCATGTACGTGTTCAACACTGCATACCTCATCTGAGATGGTATGCTGGTCGCCAGATCGGACAAGTGCGTTTCCTCCGGGTACTCCGGTTTACTCCCACATTAAGGATCACCCTTACGCCCACGTCTGTGCCAACAAAAGCATTTGTATAAGTGCCCTCGGGATTGTTTGTAATCATTGTATGTAAAATAAATAAAGTTTAAACTACCAACATATTTATAGCAGTGTTTGTAAACAGTGTAGATCCGGATGAGCCTGTCTGGGCCCGGTTGCTCAAAACATCCGTTAGCTTAACGGACTGTTAAATCCTTAACTGAATGGTTAAAATCTCTGTTAAACAGAGATTTTAACCATTCAGTTAAGGATTTAACAGTCCGTTAAGCTAACTGATGTTTTGAACAACCGGGCCCTGTCTGTTTATTTTGTGGAAGTTTTCTCAAATCACCTACAACATGCATAAGGGCCCTAAGTGCGTCAACAGATTACATTTTCTAGTTGTTAATGGCGAATGTTTTATTCTGACCCACCATTTAGGTAGCAAATTAAGGCACAATCAAGTCAGTACCTTAGGTACCAGTCCACCAAGATTTTAGAATTTTTTAGCAATTATTGGCCGAGTGAGCACTTCCGCAAGTTTTTTTCTCAGATATCCTCTTCATATATTCACAGAGGCTGTTTGCTGTATACACCTGTTACATTATATGTCAAGAAACTTTAGTAGCTACACAAATCAAATTGGCATACAGCTAAGAGCATTTATAATGTGTGAAAGTTAGCATGTGGTGGTCAATTTCTGCACTTATTCCGTCATGGCCGCTGGACTAAAGGCGCCAGAAAGCTATGTGACGTGCGGAGTTTGCACCAACAAATAATGTGTGAATCAAGTCTACATGTATACCTGCCCACACTGATCATAGTCTGTACTGGTACTGAGTGTTTTGTTTTCGAGCCACAAACCTCTGTTTCAGACTTAAAATGGCGCCCCAAACAACAAACACACATTTCGAGCGGAAGATACGTACAATTTTAATCTGAATATGCTCACTAAATGGCCCAGATCACAGTTTGGCACATAATTTTACAAATACTTGCTTTTGTCAGCTGAAAATAGCATAGGATGGGGAGTATTAAATTTTAAGTCACATTCAATCGCCACAGACAGGCAGTTTTGGAATATTCAGTAAAAAGCCCATAGGCAAACTACGAAACTAAGCCTTTTTCAGGTGGACTGGTACCTTATCTGCAACTCTGATAATAAGTAAACATGAAAAACGGCAGACGACAATACTCGGCAGACGACAATACTCGGCAGACGACAATACTCGGTTTCCAGTTCCCGCCTTTTATTGGTTAAATGCAACCAGATCTAAATATACACAATTCCAATAATTATGTTCCCATGGTAATGTTTGAACTATATTAATTGTATCCTCATAATGATAGAAATATTACCGTGGAAACAAATTATCATCGCGTCTGTAATTGATATATAGCATGCCAGTTGGAATATTGTTACCCAGGCCTCCAGATAAGTTTTGTGTCTAAAGAGTATTATACCCCCAGAATTAAATTCCATGCATATTTTACTTTTACAAATGTATTATAGATTTTTCTCAGTATTAAGTAGGCACAAATAATAAAAAAAAAAAAAAAAAAAAGTGAAAATTCACTTATTTGACCTGCAAAAAGCAAACACTGTTTGCTTTTTGCAGCTCAACTAAGTAAATTTCAACTTTATTACAGTATTTTCACTACTGAATTTGATGATCAATTCGTATTTTCACAGTGCTGTGAGTATTTTGTACTCCCACTTTTGATATTCAATGCGTATCTGCTATAATAAGTGCGTAAAATATGCCAATACGCACCTTATCTGGAGCGATGTTACCAAATATTTATCGGGGTATAAACTTGGAAAAGTCGCGGGAATACTGGACGAAGGCCGGAAGGCCTCGTCCAGTATCCCCGCGACTTTTCCAAGTTTATATCCCCGATAAATTCCACAAAAAGGCCATTCATTCCTTATAATTCCAGCATTTGAAATAAATTCATCAAGAAAATTCTTGAGAATTATTTTAACTGCGCCTCACGGTTACGGAAAGTAGTTTGGTGCGGGAGTTTACTGGGATATAAATTTTGGACAGAGATTTGCTACGGGCCAATCAAATGTTAGGGAATTGTGTAAATATTTTTGTGCTGGAATTATGATACCATATGCTGGTATAATTTTTGTCGTCTGCTGTTTATTTTATATTTTTCTTTTTTTTTTCAACATAATTAAGCATGCTTTGACAGAACTTTAGAATCATTTCCCTTTTCTAAACCATGTTTTTTTTTTTAATAAAGAATACAAAATGTAAAACAGCAGAACATGTTTCTTCCATTCAACGGTTAAACAGTTTGCGAAAATTTATGTAAAATGAAACCAAATTGGGAATTCAATGTCATATACAATCTTCAAATATTCAGCTTTCCGATATGATGCATGGGAAATGAAAAGGAAAGTTCTCTTTCTGAATGTGTGAAGAATAAACGGCCCCCTAGTATTGGGAAAGGGCTGGAATTCAGCATGTGAATGCCTTGCTCATGTAGCTAAATTCCTAATACATGTATAAGGCTGCCTGCTTATCAGAATCATCGCCACTGGAGTATTGGCAATTGGATGGCAATGAGACCAGAGCTCCAGTTAAGGTGCGTACTTTGACCAACTTGGGGTGAAATTTTGTTATTTCTTCCATCAAAAATGGCAAGTTGGGAGTCCTTTAGAATCGTCTCATTGAGACGATTCTAAAGCACTCCCAACTTGCCATTTTTGATGGAGAAATAAGAAATTTACTTCCAAATTGCACACCTTAACTGGAGCTCTTGAGACACAGACTGATCTGGGTCTACGCTCTTCTAACGGCCAACTCTTACATTTTCCACGAACTTGTTTCATTTGATGTAGTGTTGTAATATTGAGTCTAATTAATGTGATGGAAACCTGATTCAGAATTGTAACTCATCTCTCCCCTTATAATTGTTGATTTGTCAGTATTAGATGAGGACTATCTCCATTATGTACATCTGTACATCACAAGGTGCATCAAACCCTTACAATGCTGAATAATATTTTGTAGTCTGTTGATTATATTTTATTTTCCATTTTTATCAATAAATACATAGTATGGCAGCAATTTAGAATCATTTCCTATGGAAATGATTCTATATTGCTGCCATACCATATTGTCATGGAGAAAAGATTAGAGCTCCGAAACGGTGCTTTAAGGCATTGCCAGCAATACTAAATTTGTGTCGTCTTATGCGCTTGTATAGTTGTCCTACCCTCGGCTTACATAGTATACCAAGGGGTCTATGGTTTTCACCTTTTTACATGTCAATTTGTACGACTAAGAAGTTTGTAAGTGCGAAACTGAAATTTACAATAACATTTTCACTTACAGTCGATGCTGGAAAGTCATGTGTGGATCTGACATATAATATACCATAGCTCCAGTTAAGATGCTTAATTTGACCAAATATTCAAGGTATTTTTCTTAGTTCTTCACCAAAAATGGTAAGTTGGGAGTTCTTTAGAATCGTCTCAATGAGACGATTCTAAAGCACTCCCAACTTTTTAAAATAACAGAATTGTCCCCAAAGTTGATCAAATTACGCTCCTTAACTGGAGCTCTGATATACTGTTTGCATGTACATTTAGGTGGAAAATGGTGGTATTAGTGACTCGCGTTAATGTGAGAAACCCATTCAGAAAAAAATCTTCGTAAGAATATTTTTATCGTACAAAGTTTAGTGAAACGGGCCCCTGATATAGAATAAATATGGTACATGATTATACTGTCATTGTTAAGATGAACATCATATGGAAATTGCCTCCCTTGCTGTGAATTCAAAGTTTTTGTGACTTACTTATTATTCCGTCCAATATATCTAACCAATATTTGGAGTATTGCTCAACAAAATCAACCTTATGAGATTTGCAACAATTGTACATGTATGTCCTTGTACGCCTCTGGCACAATCAAGTCAGTACCTAATCATTTTGATGATGGCAATTAACACCTACTCAGTGGCTGATTAATAAAATGTTAATCGTTATACGGCTAAATTAATTAATTTTGTCGTCTGCTGAATATTTTTTATTTTCCATTTCTCTCGTCAAAAACATGCTTTGACAGCATTTTAGAATCATTTCCATTGGAAATGATTCTAAAGTGCTGTCAAACCATGTTTTTGTTGAGAAAAAAGGCAAAATATAAAATAGCAGCAGACGACAATTTTCATTCCCAGAATTCAAAGTGTTTTTAAGGCTCTGCTGAGTCGGTGTGGATATCTAGATTGATTTTGGACTATAGCTATGCTGGAATCTAAATGTCTCTAGGTTTCTTGAACTGTCAATTGTAGGCCGATCATATATAGCCAATATATCATCGACAAACTTGATTGTGTTGGCAATACACTACAATACTTTTCGTCCATTTATGATCTGAAAGCTGTTACCATGCTGTGGTCGTCACATATTCATGTTGGAGTACAATGGATGGGAGAATTGACGCAAGGCTAACGTGTAATCCGTTACCCAGTCTAATCCATGTCACGATGTCCGTATGATTTGATTTCGTCACATAGAGAATGCCAGGCTAGTGCCGTTTGCTACCAAGTTTATAAGACATTAGGCTAGAAAATGGTACAGTAGAACCTGGGAGTCCCCAGGGTGTCCGCTTTAGCGATGTTCCACTGTAAACCAGACAAATAAGCACTTGTGTGCTTTGAGAACAGGAACACACATTAACCTTTACACCGCTATCTTTTTTTGTTGTCTGCTGTTTATTTTCTATTTTCCATTTTTATCATCAAAAACATGCTTTGACAGCACTTTTGAATAATTTACATCATGCTTTGACAGCACTTCACAATCATTTCCAATTCATTTCCATTGGAAATGATTCTAAAGTGCTGTCAAACCATGGGTAAGATATAAAAGCAACAGCAGACAACAATTGTTGTGTGTAACTGTACCAGCAAGTATGAACGTGCGCGTGGGTACACAAATTTGGTATGCTGATCTCTTATTTTTGACGTCGTGTTTATATACTGAGCATTTTAGCGATTTATAATTGTAGAGAAGTATATTGATTAACTGATTGGTTGATTGGATCTATACGACAGTTTAGTTCAATACATACAAATTGAAATACACGTGCATACGGGGAGAACAATACGTTCAACATTAATTACATTCAAACTGGAGCACAGTCGATGGCGCGCCATCGCAATATACCCACGTTTCCGAAATGCAAAATTGAAAAGAGGGAGATAATCCATGACCGGGGGAATTAAAAATCAAAGTCCCTATGGTTAGGTTTTACTTCTTACAAGAAATGTGACGGACGGACAGACGGACGGGCACCCGTGACAAAAACGATATACCCATTTAGTTTTTAAAAAAAAAATGGTTATATAAAAACTGTTTGCTCTGAAAGGCAGTGTTCATGTCTGATGACAGGCACCCTTACCTCCATGCGTTACTCACTATGTACAGTTCACAGTCACCCGAATAGCGTGAGAGCAAAAGCCTGTATCACTTAGTTTAAATTTCTACTGCATCTAGTGGGAGACCTGTGACCTTCAATGGTAGCGAGGGAAGTCTGCCACATGGACAAAATGGCTATGGTAACATAAACAATTATTTGAGACATTTGTTACCAGTACAGCTTGTGATCAGCTTGTCCTACCACCGACATCTGTTTGTTTTGGGAGTGTTACGGTAGCAGTTTGTCTTTTGGAGACTCAACTCAAAATGTGAGGGTCCCAAATTACGAAGAAATGAGAGGGGGGAAGATGTAAAATAATAACAATACCCCAAGTCAAGAGATCCTTGATAATCATCGAACAGTACTAGAAGAACCATATCAGTCTTATTGTATTTGTGTCAGTCGACTTGACAATATTTTCACTCATAGTCCATGACACTAATGTCCCCAACATGTTGCCTTGAAATATCATCCCACAGTTACTGTATCTTAAGTACTTGCTTTATTGTATTATTGCATTTGTGTCATGACTTGAGAGATTTTCACTCACGGTCCTTGATACTAATATGTCCCCAACATGTTGCCTTGAAATATCATCCCATCGTATCTACTTCTTATATTAACATGACACATAAACAGCAGACGAGACAATTTAATTCAGCATTGTAAGGGTTAAAGACCAATAATCAAGTACTGATCACTAACCTACATGTTTATCTAACACTGACCTATACTAAACCACCATACTACCCATTTCCCGCTGCGGCCCCGATGTTGGTCCATTGTCTGGCATTGCTGGCAGAGAGCTATAACAGACAGACGTGCAATGACAACCCATACTTTACTCCGTCCCAAGTCGGCCATTATCAGTTGACAGTGCATCGCTCTATACTTACATACTGCATTGTTCTGTCATTAACTCTTTGCATGCTGGGAAATTTGTGGGCTATAAATAGTTTGCATGCTAGTGGCGAAAATATCCGCCAAACGAATTGGGAGTATATGTTTTATTTCTCTCTGTAAATATGTCTTGAAATTTCATTAGAATTGTGTCCTGGACACAATTGTAATGAATTTCCAAGACATATTCATGACATTTATAAGGAGAAATAAAAAAAAATATACATAACACAACAATTGAGGGATATGGCGATAGTAAACTCCTTTGCAGAAATATAGCAAATGATAAAACAATACAAACGCTACCAGTCTATAGCCTAGGCATATCTTGCATAGTAACAGAAATGTAAGCGAAGTCATGCATCAATGACTGCACGAAATCATGCCCAATATGACACAGGGGTCAACTATCAAAATTCCCGTGCTCTACATGTTACATGTACATGCATACATTTGTACATGCATACATTTGTACATCGTTGCAAGTTTATAACCGGATTACATTGTTTAGGGCCATTATGGAGCGACGTCGACGTCTGACGGACGAACAACGTTAGCAAATTATTGGTCAACTCAACATTGGCCACCTTCAATCTAATGTTGCTCGTCGGTTTAGAGTCTCTAAAATCAATATCAATATCCCTCAATTGTTGTGTTATGTATATAATGAATTGTCATCTGCTATTTTTGAACTATTTATAGCCCACAAATTTCCCAGCATGCAAAGAGTAAAGTCTACGCGTAATTGAAGGGATCAGCGGAATAATGGGGCTAACTCGTGACTCCTTCAATGTGCCTTAACCCTTAGAATGCGGGAACCGAAAATAGTCGTTTGCAGATAATTCATATTTTGTAATTTCTCTCAGTAAAAACATGGTTTGGCAGCATTTTAGAATCATTTCCAGTGGAAATGATTCTAAAGTGCTGCTAAACCAAGTTTTTGATGAGAAAAATAAAAAATATTCAGCAGACGACACAAATTAATTTAGCCCGTCTGGCATTAGCCCGTCTTCCTGTTTACAAACATTTGAAAACGGGTTTTTCATTTTATTCTTACCCAAACAAAACATCATGGGTACATGTGTCAGCTTTCTTTTGTACTTCCATGCAAAATGTTTGCTTCAAGGCACCATGACTCGGACCTGTGAAACACAAAAAAATACACAATAAAAAAATCCCATTACCCCATCCACCTGGTCTCGTACTGTACAGTACGAGACCAGGCGGGTGGGGTACTGGGATTTTTTTAATGCAAATTTTTGTGTGTCATAGGTTTGAATCCTCAAATAATATCTCGGATATCAGTATGTAGTGTTTCGCTTCATGCAGTACAAATGATCTTTATTTAAACCAATTTCACCTTCTTCTTTGATCGAATTTCAAAAGGTTTGTGTTATATTCAAGTATATACTATGAGACACTATCCTCCGGGCTCAATTCTAATGAAATTCCAAGACATATTCATGATGATATACAAGGAGAAATAAAAGAAAATATAAGGAATTGTCGTCTGATGACCACAAGTTTCCCAGCGTGCAAAAAATTAACCCTTAGACCGCCATCTTATATTTTTTGTTGTCTGCTGTTTATTTTCTATTTTCCATTTTTATCATCAAAAACATGCTTTGACAGCACTTTATAATAATTTATAACATGCTTTGTGGAACCTTTATCATGCTGCATAAAACAATAAACAGACCACAAATATAGCATATTTTTCTCATTTTCCATCAAAACACATCTTGGTATTTCATTACAATTGTATTCAAGGAGACAATTCTAATGAAATTCCAAGACAAGTTTTCATTTCGAAGCAAACTATTGAATAATTGCTGTCTGTTGATGTGTAAACAGTAGTATGATTTTATTTTACCCAATTAAAATTTTGAAATACCCAATTGCTTCAGAAATGATGGAGTGACAATACTGAATTATTAATTCCTTATCTGGAGCCCTGAAGTACATGTATGTACCTAATACTTTCACTAAAGAATGACTGTTTTATTTTATTTTTCTACATGTCTAAAAAGTATAATACACTATCCTATCAACATGTCGATTGCCTGTGTTCAAAAATACTATGTTAGTATTTCTATTTCACTATAGTAGGACAAGACTTGTCATTGACAGTGAGGTCTTGTCTCTCTTTAACCGTAGCTGTTTTTGAGACGTTAACCCTTACACCGCCATCTTATTTTTTTTATCGTCTGCTGTTTATCATCAAAAACATGCTTTTATAGCACTTTAGAATAATTTACAACATGCTTTGACAGCACTTCAGAATCATTTCCATTAGAAATGATTCTGAAGTGCTGTCAAACCATGTTTTTATTGAGAAATAAGGCAAGATATAAAAGCAACAGCAGACGACAATTGTTGTGAGTAGCGGTCTAAGGGTTAAAAGGCGTTTCTCAATCCAATAATGTGCTTATCTGTTATTCTCCATTTGATGTAGATAGAAACTAATTTGGATGGAAATGTCCGGAGAAATAATTTGCCCATGCATTATTCCTGGAATATTAATAGAGAACCAGTGACAACCGTTATTAACTTCTTATTCAGTGATCAGTATTAATTAGTTGTCGGAGCCTATCCAATTGAATACTGGACTGCCAGCTGAGAAACAGTGTCATATGACATTTGTGGCACAGCTAGGTTCTCCCATCTATGTTTCTGATTTCTTGTTTGTAAATGTATTTATTTATTTTTAAACAAATATTTACATTGTCCATAAATTCATAATGGAAACGCCCATTCAACGTATTGCGTTTTATCCCAGTACATTACATTAGCCCCACGTGTCGTCGCACGACGTTGATTCGTCTAAATTTGTTTGACGTCATTAATATACATAACGTTGTTAATAACATCACGCTATTGACGGCAACGTCGCTGTTCTATCTATGAATTGTGACAAAATGACGCAAAACAGATTTTTACTGCCATATTTGGTTACTTACATTTTTTAAACTGAAAATACAATGTAAATAATATAATTAATAAAATCATGGGTAATTGCATTTACTGTGGTATGAAAAACATTGGTCTGTTTAAAGTTTACGTGCAGTCCTTCGTACTCCACGCACAGTAAACCTGTTTTTCATAGCACAGTAAATGCAACAACCCATTGTTTTATTCCTTAACCCATTACATGCGCAATACACCTTTACGGGTATGAATTTTTTAAAATATTTTATTTTTATTTTTGGTATTTCTCAAAAGTATATGTTGTGACCACTCATTTGAACCGTCTCGATGAGACGGTTCAAATGGTGGTCGCGACATATACTTCAAAGCACATTAAAAGAAAATATTTATGGTTTTCCCCCAATCAAAATGGCATATTCGCGGCATGAAATGAGTTTCTGTATTCCAAAATTTCGATTGTACATTTCTATGGCCTTATCAGTGGTACACCAAAACCTGTTAGACCATCATCAGCTGATTATAGCCATTGTTTTCTTGGTTCCGGTGGTGCCAAGTGCAGCCATGTCACCTAATGGCGTTACAATTGCCCTTAATGTGTTTTCCCTGTCCTCCCTAGAACCCAGCAGACAGTAATACAATTGGTCCGGCACATTACATGGCCGATGATAATAGCCATGCTCTGATGCTGAACCGGTCTCGTGCTGAAGATGTACAGTATTATCTCAGAAAAAAGTATTTTTTTCTTTGTGACTAAAATTTTTTGTCTCCGAAAAAAAAAAAATCTCAATTGCGACTTAAAGTATATGTTGTTACCACTCAGTTGAACCGTCTCGACGAGACGGTTCAACTGAGTGGTAACAGCAGATATTTTCATTGAGAAATAAAGAAACCTGAGAATGTTTGTTAATTTGTTATCTGACTACGGTATGTGAATTACGATCCGGCGTGAAATAGGTTAACAATAGGAAGTGAGTATATGAGTGCCATCAAACCACGCAGAACACACCTCCAGTTTACTTTGCCTGAAACTGTCATAGGTGGCCGAATTAGCTTAGTAGGTAGAGCGTCGGACTGCGGATCGGGAGGCCCCGGGTTCAATTTGCACCTTGACCCACTGCGAATGGCCGATTCGGCGTGTCCTTGGGCAAGACAACTTTGTGCTAGCCTAGTCCTATCGGATTGGGTCTTAAATAGTCGGTCCCGATGTATGCATCGTAGTCGTAGGCATCAACAACTTCAAGGTGCATGATCACGTGGTACTAACAACAACAACAAGTACCGATTCAAAGTACGTATTCTTTTATAGTGTCCTTATTACGTTACGGATTTTGATGAAGTATGGCTCATCAAAATCGTCTTGTTAATGTGCATTTGGTGGTCTCTGTATTTTCGCCCAAACATATGTCGTTTTTGCAAAGAATCGATTTCCGTGTCTCTGACACGGACATCGATTCTATTCGCAAAAACGACATAAGTCTGTGCCAAACTCCCTAGACCATCAAATGCAGCTCCTGAAGACGCATTTGCTGCGCCATATTTCATAAAAATCGGTTGCATATTAAGGAAAATATCAAATAATACTTACTTTGGAGTGGGTGACGTTGTTGTTGTTGTAACCACGTGATCATGCACCTTGAACTTGCATATCTCCTGATACGTTTACCAAACTTTGTTGATAGCTTTCTCACACTGGTGTATTTGTCTGTCAACAAGCCACATTTTCTTGTTAATTATTTTACTGTTCCAATAATTATGGTAAATATGGTACATCAACATCCTACACAGATGAATTTGTCAGCTGTCATGTTTGCTAATTGTCAGAGAAGATTTAGAAAAGAGGAAATATTTAACGCTTAGGATGCGGGAGGGGGGGGGGGGGTCAAAAATTGCCATTCGCTGTTGTTTCCTATTTTTTCTGGAGAAAAACATGGTTTGGCAGGACTTTAGAATCATTTCCATTGGCAATGGTGCTAAATTACTGACAAACTATGTTTTTGTTGAGAAAAATGGAAAATAAAAATAATCGGCAGACGACAATCTGTGTTTCCTGCATTCAAAATTTAATCCAGCATTGTAAGGTGTACTTTGTTTATGCATGTACATGTTACAGGGCCATGGTTCAGAGATAACCCTATCAGTATGGGTCAGTATCTCCAGAGCTCCAGATAAGCTGCGTACTTGCTTAAATACCCAATTATATTAAATTGCCAAAAACCCAGTTTAAATCGGAAGTAGCAGTATCAAAAAGCAATAAACAATGTGTGGTACCTTTATCATGCTGCAGAAAACAATAAACAGACCACAAATATAGCAATTCTAATGAAATGCCAAGACATGTTTTCATTTTGAAGCAAACTATTCAATAATTGCTGTCTGTTAAACAGTAGGGTGATTCTATTTTACCCAATTAAAATTTTGAAATACCCAATTGCTTCAGAAATGATGGAGTGACAATACTCAATTACTAATTACTTATCTGGAGCCCTGATATTATCTCTACCACTATTACATATCTCCGACATACAGTGCAATATGGGACAATCGTAATGGCTTTATAGTCACGAAATCTACATATAGCCACAATAGCGAAATTTACATGTGCGTGTTTTGTCGTTTATATGCATGTACTTTAAAATATTTTAATGGTTTTGCACATGGATTTGGATTACTGTCTGATTGGGTAAAGTGACAGGATTGATGATCTCTGTGTTTTTCTATCTCCGACTGACATTGTGTGGGCGAATAATGATCGCTATTGTATTGGATAGGCAATTATCCACGTTCAGGCTCAAACGTGTTGACCATTGTCAACCATTATAGGAATGAATGGCCTTTTTGTGGAATTTATCGGGGTATAACTTGGAAAAGTCGCTGGAATACTGGACGAAGGCCGGAAGGCCTCGTCCAGTATTCCCGCGACTTTTCCAAGTTTATATCCCCGATAAATTCCACAAAAAGGCCATGGACATTCCTTATAATTGCAGCATTTGAAATAAATTCATAAAGAAAATGTGTTTATTTTCCGTTTTCTTAAGAATTTTAACTGCGCCTCACGGTTACGCGGAAAGTAGTTCGGCGTGGGAGTTTACTGGGATATAAATTTTGGACAGAGACTTGCTATGGGCCAGTCAAATGTTAGGGAATTGTGTAAATATTTTTGTGCTGGAATTATTGATAAATACGGAGTTGATGACTCATTTCATGCCGAAAATACTTATTTTTTCTCCTGGTGGAAAAGAGTATTTTTCGTATTTCTCATTAAAAATAGATAATGTTCCTCTGGTTTGAACCGTCTCCATGACAGGATTCAAATGAGTGGTAACAACATTTATTTTCATTGAGAAATAAATAAAATGGAAGAAATATGTTGGTAAATGTCGATAAAGGTAATTCTACAATTTTAATTGATAATATATTTAATTACAAGGCAATCTCGGTCTATAACGAGCGATCAAGGAGAAAATGACATATTTATTAATACATTTATGCATTTATGGGGTTTTTATTGGACAGGTGGTATATTTCAACCTCGATAGAGGTAATTCATGTGACACTTCAAAGGTGGCAAACATTTAGTGTCGTCTTCTGCTTCTCATTTCATCTAAAAACATGTTTTTTGACAGAACATGAGAATCATCTCCAACGTAGATGATTCTCATGTGCTGTCAAAACATGTTTCTATGCCCCGTCCCAATCTGTCTTAGTAAAGCCAGGAGGCATAAAGTGTTGGACTATGTGTGTGTGTCTGTGGGTAGATCGAGTCAGATGTTTATCAGAGTCCAATGGAGCAGGCTGGGTTGCATTTGTCACATTTTCTTGTTTATCCAGAAAAATGGAAAATGAAATAGCAGACGACAAAATTTAATTCAGCGGTTTAAGGTCTATAAATACTGTATACAAAGAATTCGATAGAATAGCGTTACTGACGCTCTTGTCACAATTAAATTCATAACTATTTGACACACATTCTTCTGTGTGTATACCATTGTTTTACTGTTGCATTTTGACAGGTTACATCAACTTGGACAACATTTCTGCATGATAAAGATCTAAATTTTGCATGTAACCATTAAAAGGCTGATTTAGGCTCTCATATATTATCATGTTCTCAAAGCACGTTTTTTATGCCCCGCCACCAAATGGTGAGGGGGGCATATAGTGTTACCGGCGTCCGTACGTATGTCCGTCCCGAAACCTTAACGCTCGGGTACCGTAAATGGCTTATAATTTACAACCGAAAATTGTAGTCTGCTGTTGTAATATTTTCTCTTTCTTCTCAACAAACACATGGTTTGACAGCATTTTAGAATAATTTCTAAATTGCTGCCAAACCATGTTTCTGTTGAGAAAACTGGAAATTAAAAAAATAAACAGCAGACAACAAAATTTAATTCAGCCTTGCATATTTTAAGGTTTAACCCTTAGACCGCTATCTTATAATTATTGTTGTTGTCTGCTGTTTATTTTCTATTTTCCATTTTTATCATCAAAAACATGTTTTGAATAATTTACAGCATGCTTTGACAGCACTTCAGAATCATTTCCATTGGAAATGATTCTGAAGTGCTGTCAATCCATGTTTTATTGAGAAATAAGGCAAGATATAAAAGCAACAGCAGACAATTGTTGTGAGTAGCGATCTAAGGGTTAATGGTTAAAAGTACATGTGTCTTGGTTTGCCTTCAATTTCACATTGTTGTATCCTGTCATTGTAATATAGATTGGGTTATAATGTCTATGTATACACAACAAGTGTATTTTACAATCATCGTAAGATAACGTTTGGCGTGTACATGTAAGTGGTGTGTAATTGATGTCTAATTGATGAGCCGAATTCCTTCCCCAGTGTCTGTACTTGTACTTGTACTGTCTGTGTCGTTCACTATTCAATAGTTCGACCTCGGCCTTGAATGACCGCAGCTGTTGATAGGCCGTTAAACACCAATAGTTAACAATCAATATTTGTGTATTCTGTACACTGTATTCTGAGGGTGGGGGTTTAATGCTTTTACCCCTACGTAACTGGAATGGAATATTTCCTTTTAATTGTCAGAATTGTATTAGTCCATGCATGTGACCAGGGCCCGGTTGTTCAAAACATCAGTTAGCTTAACGGACTGTTAAGTCCTTAACTGAATGGTTAAAATCTCTGTTTTAACAGAGATTTTAACCATTCAGTTAAGGATTTACATCAGGGCCCGGTTGCTCGAAACCTCTGTTAGCTTAACAGACTGTTAAATCCTTAGCATTGCTAAGGATTTAACAGTCTGTTAAGCTAACAGAAGCTTTGAGCAACCGGGCCCAGTTAGCTTAAAGGACTGTTAAATCCTTAACTGAATGGTTAAAATCTCTGTTTTAACAGAGATTTTAACCATTCAGTTAAGGATTTGCATCAGTTAACTTAACGGACTGTTAAATCCTTAACTGAATGGTTAAAATCTCTGTTTTAAAACGGACTGTTAAATCCTTAACTGAATGGTTAAAATCTCTGTTTTAACACGGACTGTTAAATCCTTAACTGAATGGTTAAAACAACATATACTTCTGAGCGCATAGAAGGAAAATATTTAGAAATGTCCGGAAACTTAAGTCTTGGACCGCTACTCACAACAATTGTCGTCTGCTGTTGCTTTTATATCTTGCCTTATTTCTCAATAAGAACATGGTTTGACAGCACTTCAGAATCATTTCTGTCAAAGCATGTTGTAAATTATTCTAAAGTGCTGTCAAAGCATGTTTTTGATGATGGAAAATAGAAAATAAACAGCAGACGACAAAAAGAATATGATAGCGGTGTAAGGGTTAACGGCGTATCTGACAGCATGAAATGGGTCTTACTAGGATTCACACCTGGGCCCAAGTGATCTGGTGCAGTAAGGGTGCCTGGCAATGAATGAGGGTACTGTCTCTCACTGACAGTGAGAGACAGTACCCTCATTCATTGCCAGGCACCCTTACTGCACCAGCGATTGTTCAATTCTCCCACATACAGGTGCATTCCCATCTATATATGACTTTGCTGTTGAATGGATGTTAAACACCAATCAATCAACCAAGCAATAATTATTGTCTCCTCCATGTTATCGGAAAGTTTGTTCTGAGAACATACTCTAATTACATTTCGTGACACTGCATTACATACTAGTTATGACGGAGTAGTCTTTCCAAATGTGCGTTTGAAACTTTCTTTGTTTACTTTCTGCTTCGTGGAGAGTGACCTGAGAATTTTGCTAATACACACTCTATTAGGTGAGTTTATTTTACTATTTTTTGTGTCGTATTGTAGAATTGTCTCTCAATAACACTATAGCGAAGTATGAACGTCAACACCATGCAGTTTTCTTCTATATTTTAGTGCGGAAAATGAAATGCTATTACACACAGTTTTACTGTGTAGCGTGGTGTAGCGATATATTGCAACCTGTTGTCTATAAAGAGGAAAACGTGCAGCTATCGGAAAGTGAGACATAGCAGGCACAATTCCTGTGTAGGCAACGAAGACGTCGATCATTTTCGACATTATGGCAAATGTTCACTTATCTTCTGATCCGTCAGTCGGATCCTTACCAAACTTCATCAATAGCCTCCGCACATTGTGACCTTGACCTGTGCACAAGACACTCACCAGCGATTGCCTTGTCTTCACCACTTGTGATCGAGTGGCTTTGACATGGAACCTGTTCCCATCTGTAGCCTATTTCATCAACATTGCAAAGTATACTTTAGTAGCAAAGTATACTTTGAGGGAGAAATTTTCAATTTTATGATAAATTTATTAATTTTTAGCCAGGTTTTTTGAAAAAAAATCCAGGCTATTGGATTGGCGAAAGCCGGGCGGGCGGGCGGCGGGCGGCGGGCGGCGTCCACAATCAATGTTAAGTTTTCGTGTTTGAGTCCATTTCTTTGTTACTGTACCACCTAGGACCACCAAACTTTCACAGCTTCATAATCAAGGGGTGCCCACCACATATCACTATCCAACATGTTACATTTTTTTTAACTTCACCCATTTTTTCCGCGTAGTCGACTTAGCCATTTTCAAATTTAAGTTTTCTAGTTTACAATGTTAAGTTTTTGTGTTTAAGTCCATTTCTTTGGTACTGTACCACCTAGGACCACCAAACTTTCACAGCTTCATAATCAAGGGGTACCCACCACATATCACTATCCAACATGTTACTTTTTTTTTTAACTTGACCCATTTTTTCTGCGCAGTCGACTTAGCCATTTTCAATGTTAAGTTTTCGCGTTTACAATGTTAAGTTTTCGTGTTTAAGTCCATTTCTTTGGTACTGTACCACCTAGGACCACCAAACTTTCACAGCTTCATAACCAAGGGGTGCCTACCACATACAACTATCCAACATGTGACCATTTTTTTACCTTCACCTATTATTTCTACGTAATTGACTTAGCCATTTTCAACGTTAACATTTTAACGTACGTCTGGTTAGAGTTTTTTTGTTAAAACTTTTTCGTTATACTATATCTCTGCAACTGCTTCGCCCATTACCTTGAAACTTCACATGGGTGTTTATCATCATCCATATTTTCATTCTAACCCCCAACCGTGCGGCCCCTGTGCCCAATGTCAAGGTCAAATTACTTTGAATTTTTTTGTTAAAGTTTTTTCGTGTACTATATCTCTGCAACTGCTTCACCCATACCTTGATACTTCACATGGGTGTTTTATCATCATTGTCGCACCTGCTTGCGGAAAGCGCGATCCTGTGCCCAATGTCAAGGTCAAATTACTTTGAATTTTTTTGTTAATTTTTTTTCGTGTACTATATCTCTGCAACTGCTTCACCCAATACCTTGATACTTCACATGGGTGTTTATCATCATTGTCGCACCTGCTTGCGGAAAGCGCGATCCTGTGCCCAATGTCAAGGTCAAATTACTTTGAATTTTTTTGTTAAAGTTTTTTCGTGTACTATATCTCTGCAACTGCTTCACCCAATACCTTGATACTTCACATGGGTGTTTATCATCATTGTCGCACCTGCTTGCGGAAAGCGCGATCCTGTGCCCTATGTCAAGTTCAAATTACTTTGAATTTTTTTGTTAAAGTTTTTTTCGTGTACTATATCTCTGCAACTGCTTCACCCAATACCTTGATACTTCACATGGGTGTTTATCATCATTGTCACACCTGCTTGCGGAAAGCGCGATATCGTCGGCATTTTGGCATACGTCCGTCCGTTCGTCCGTGTGTCCGGTTAAAGTTTTTTGGTTAAAGTTTTTCCATCTACTATATCTAGTTTTAGTGTCCATGCCTCGCCCCAAGGCGCGACATGCAGGCCACGGCCATCTAGTCTACAAAAAGTGGGTATAATTATGTTATCCAAGTGTCTATGCTTGGAAAAAACCTGGCCTTCGTGGCTTTGCCTCGTTTCTTGTTTTTATCTTGACCCATTTTTTCCGCGTAGTCGACTTAGCCATTTTCAATGTTAAGTTTTCGCGTTTATAATGTTAAGTTTTTGTGTTTAAGTCCATTTCTTTGGTACTGTACCACCTAGGACCACCAAACTTTCACAGCTTCATAATCAAGGGGTGCCCACCACATATCACTATCCAACATGTTACTTTTTTTTTAACTTGACCCATTTTTTCCGCGCAGTCGACTTAGCCATTATCAATGTTAAGTTTTCACGTTTACAATGTTAAGTTTTCGTGTTTAAGTCCATTTCTTTGGTACTGTACCACCTAGGACCACCAAATTTTCACAGCTTCATAACCAAGGGGTGCCTACCACATACAACTATCCAACATGTGACCATTTTTTTACCTTCACCTATTATTTCTACGTAATTGACTTAGCCATTTTCAACGTTAACTTTTTAACGTACGTCTGGTTAAAGTTTTTTGGTTAAAACTTTTTCGTTATACTATATCTCTGCAACTGCTTCGCCCATAATACCTTGAAACTTCACATGGGTGTTTATCATCATCCATATTGTCATTCTAACCCCCAATCGTGCGGCCCCTGTGCACAAGGTCAAATTACTTTGAATTTTTTTGTTAAAGTTTTTAGTGTACTATATCTCTGCAACTGCTTCACCCATTACCTTGATACTTCACATGGGTGTTTATCATCATTGTCGCACCCGCTTGCGGAAAGCGCATTTTATGCATTTTGGCATACGTCCGTCCTTCCGTCCGTGTCCGGTTAAAGTTTTTTCGTTAAAGTTTTTCCATCTACTATATCTATTTTTTTAGTGTCCATGCCTCGCCCCAAGGCGCGACATGCAGGCCACGGCCATCTAGTCTACAAAAAGTGGGTATAATTATGTTATCCAAGTGTCTATGCTTGGAAAAAACCTGGCCTTCGTGGCTTTGCCTCGTTTCTTGTTGAATGTGTCGATTGTTTGCCCATTCTAACAGTTTCCCCAATGACTATGGGCTAGATTCGACATTTCATTCCATGTTACATCGCCGGTTTTCGGTGATAATACTGTCAACAATTAAAAATACGGATGGATGCACGGACGGACACCCGGACGTCATTGTGAGAAATGCACTATGTCTGCTTTCCGCAGGCGGGCTTGAAAATAATGCAAATATTCGTACAAAATATAAATGGTTTTGTCATAGGAGACTATTCTCATGTGTTGCCAAAACATGTGTTATTATTAAGAAATAAATATTTTTTTTGAAGAAAAAAAACCCATTAGTATCGTCTAATGAGACGATTCTCATGGGTCGACAAACCTATCTAATTAAGAAATCAACAAATGTGAAAAGAAAACATGAATACATTTGTATTTCTTTACAAAGAATGGACTTAGGAGACGATTCTCATGTGCTGCCAAATCTTGCTTTATCAAGAAATCAAACAATTGTGAAAATGCACTATGTCATGCTGATGCGTAATTATCAATTTATCGGCGATGCAATGGACGTGAGCAACTACGTAGCGTTGTTTTAATATGTATGTCGGTCACCAGGTCACACTTTGCACGTGAAACTGAATTACCAACAGATGATTGTAAACACCATCAGGTGTGCAGCTAGACATAAAATGATATGTCGCAAATGTGCTAGTTTGGGATTGGTGGGCACGGCGGCATATTTCTTTATGCGCCGTTTGAAAATGGAACTCGTCGCATTCACAAAAATGCGCGATCACGAGGCGAAAACGCGATATTGAATAAAATAGAATATATATCATGTTTTCGCCTCGCGATTTTTCAGTCTCGCGATTTGGTCTCGCGTTTTCGCGATTTTGTGTATAGGTCGACGATGCGATACAGCAACCAATAACACGTATCGAAATATGTTTTCTTTTCAATAAACATGTATTGGCAGTACATTAGAATCGTCTCCTAAGACATGTATTATGTTTTTGTTGTCAAGAACTACTGATGTTTGTCCACATTTGTTCTATTTCTTAATAAAAACATGTTTTGGCTGCACATAAGAATTGTCTCCAAAACAATGTGTACGTGTTCTGTTAGGGACATGTGACAACCTCGCGTGTTCGCGGTTTCTCGCATAGGTTGCGATCTTGAAGCGTGATCGCGAGATTTCGAGTGCACAACTTATTCCCCCTCCCCCTCCCCCCCCCCTTCCGGCTACATACGGGCATGCCGCAACCTGTCGACTGTCAACTGATGAACATTGGACATCTTGCTATTGTGCATTATTATGAGTTGTACTTCCATACACATTTTTGGAGATATTACGCCGAATCGCGTGACGATATGTGACCTTAAAGAAATTGCATGAATAATCAACTGAAATATGAAGCAAAAAGCCGCATTTTCTGTTGATCAAAACACGTTGGTCATGATTGCCGCAATTGTTTATATCGATTGCGGGGAATACCGCAGGAGGTTGCGGAGTTTTGCCACAAAACAGCAGTTTGTCGCAAAGTGTATGAAATTCCGCGAGGCCGAAAAACTCGGCAAATAAAAAAATATGCGGGTTTCGCGGTGCCTGTACTGTATGTATATGGTACCAAAGTAAACTGGAAAAGGTGGCATCACGTATCAGTTTATGGCGAAAGGTTAGAGTTTTATTTTTATATCCAACGGTGAACATCTTGATAGCCATCTTAGATTTCTCAAATTGCTGAATGATGTCCTCCTGAATAACCACATCGTATATAGACGGGAGTGCACGTTGTAAGAGGGAGCACTGCATATTTCACACGCAGGTTGAAGTAACGGACCAATGTCTATAAATACATTAACTATATATGGAAGCGTCCTGGTGCCAATGCTAAAATAGTTTTTATCTCCTAATTAGGAGATACTATCTCCTAATTCCTAATTAGGGCTTACTATCTCATAATTAGGATTTACTATCTCCTAATTAGGAGATACTAACTTATCTCCTAATTAGGAGATACTAACTGTGTCAATGCGTTCAATTTAGACTTTTTTATCGAAAAATAGAGGCCATTTTGAAGTTCGGTCATGTTTTCATTAACGGATATTGTTGAAAATTATTTTATTTATTTATGTGCATGCCAGTACATGGGAATAGACACAAAATCATGTTTCTAGCATGATCAGGTACCTAGTTAGGCCAATTTTAAGATTTGACCTATATTCACGGTGGTCATCTTGGATTTCCATGGATACCGGGAGTTGAAAATGAAATAGAGCATGTGTCTTTGGATAAAAAGTTTTCTATTGTCCTAGGGAACTTCCATACCAAAGGGCATGTTTGCATCAGAAAGTGAAGTAAAAAGTCAATTAACACACCTACTATAATTACATTTTGTTACACTGAATTACATAATAGTTATGACGGAGTAGTCTTTCCAAATGTGTGTTTGAAGCGTTCTTTGTTTACCTTCTGCTTCGTGGAGAGTGACCTGAGAATTTTGCTAATACACACTCTATTAGGTAAGTTTATGGTAATATTTTTTGTGTCATATTGTAGAATTGTCTCTCAATAATACTATAGCGAAGTATGAACGTCAACACCATGCAGGGTTTTTCTATCTTTTAGTGCGGGAAGTGTGCATGCTATTACACACATTTTTACTGTGTAGCGTGGTGTAGCGATATAGTGCAACCCATTGCCTATAAAGCGTAAAACGTGCAGCTATCGGAAAGTGAGACATAGCAGGCACAATTCCTGTGCAGGCAACGAAGACATCAATCATTTTCGACATTGTGGCAAATGTTGACTATCTTCTGATCAGTCAATCGGATCATTACCAAACTTCATCAATAGCTTCCGCACATTGTGACCGTGACATGTGCGCAAGACTCACCGGCGATTGCCTCGTCTTGATGACTTGTGAGTGACTTTGACATGGACCCAATTCCCATCTGGTGATATCTACCGATGTAAATTTTCTGTGGATATACAGTGACAAAGCCCCTGTATTATTTACTGAGCCGCCGATATTTCCCGGACAGTTTGTGGCAAATTAAGTTGTGGACTGTGAACCAGTCTCTTATGGTGTTTCCTGTGACACCTGACCAGACTAATGAACCCCATCAGGTTGGCACTGCCAATTTGATTGGACATGAATAGAAATTCTAAGCCAATTTCTATGGCTGTCTTACAGCCTCAGGGCTCCAGATAAGGAAATAGTAATTGAGTATTGTCACTCCATCATTTCTGAAGCAATTGGGTATTTCAAAATTTGAATTGGGTAAAATAAAATTACTCAACTGTTTACACATAAACAGACAGCAATTATTGAATAGTTTGCTTCGAAATGAAAACAAGTCTTGGCATTTCATGGAAAATAATAAAAATATGCTATATTTGCAGTCTGTTTATTGTTTTACGCAAGATGATAAAGGTACGACAGAATTTTTATATATTTTTTATACTCGCTACTACTGATTTCAATTGGGTTTTTGGCAATTTTAATTGGGTATTTAAGCAAATACGCAGCTTATCTGGAGCACTACAGCCTGACTTATCAGATAACTATATGCATTGAATACCTACCATACATGAAGACTGATAACAAATTATTGTATATGTATGGCCATTTACAATGTATGCATATCCTGCAGTTACCCGAGCTCCAGATAAGTTTTGTATCGGAAGAGTATTAGTGAGTGGGAGCATGTAATGGCAGGGATTCCGCTGGCGATCGCCACTTTCGCAATTGGCGATAAAAATAAACAATTGGCGATAAAAAATTACAATTTTCGAGAAAAAAAAATATTTTTTTTTCGAAAATTGTAATTTTTTATCGCCAATTGTTTATTTTTATCCTATTGGTTATTCCTTTTTTTTTGTAAGTGGCGATTCTTTTCTTTTCCCCAGCAGAATCCCTGAATGGGTAATTTAACAATCGGGATTCATCCTTACCGATCCTTACCGATCCTGAATCCTGGAGACATGGCAAAGTAAACTTATCTAGCAAAGTATATTTTGAGGGAGAAATTTTCAATTAGTAGAACAGTGGGTGGTAGGTTGGAGCATGTGATGGGTAATTTAACGATCTGTGTTCATCCTTACAAATATTCCTAATCCTATTACTTTTAGGGGAAGGGGCCAAGTGACATTGGTGTGGTAAGGACCTGGCACCTGAGGTCTGGTTATATTCTAATTTCAGGGCTGAATATTTATATTTTCAGTTATGATTTTGGAATTTACCCCCCATCATAACTGGTAACATGGGAATCGACCTTGTTAACCCAGCCTTGAATGAGCTTAAGCTTAAAGGTACATGCCCACTCAGTAGGCACAAAATGTTCTTTATATCGGAGACATTATAGGAATGAATGGCCTTTTTGTGGAATTTATCGGGGTATAAACTTGGAAAAGTCGCGGGAATACTGGACGAAGGCCGGAAGGCCTCGTCCAGTATTCCCGCGACTTTTCCAAGTTTATATCCCCGATAAATTCCACGAAAAGGCCATTCATTCCTTATAATTCCAGCATTTGAAATAAATTCATCAAGAAAATGTGTTTATTTTCTGTTTTCTTAAGAATTATTTTAACTGCTCCTCACGGTTACGGAAAGTAGTTCGGCGTGGGAGTTTACTGGGATATAAATGTTGGACAGAGACTTGCTACGGGCCAATCAAATGTTAGGGAATTGTGTAAATATTTTTGTGCTGGAATTATTCACCATTACCCCATGTAGTGATTGGCAGTATTATACATTTTATGTCATAAGTAATTTTCCACACTGATATCAGGGGAGATAACCGTTTTTCATTAAAATGTTAACGGACATTACTATTTATTCTCTGCATTTATTTTTCGATGTGCAATGATCATACTTTATAATCTGTCGAATATATTATTTTTTCAGGTGACACATTTAATTAGTATAAATAATTAAAAAATATCATGCCTCATTTGCATATGAAAATAACCTGATACCACCGCACGTCACTATCAGTAAAATAAATATTACTAAATAATTATATTTGTATAGTGGGCACTTGTAATTTTTAGAACTGGTGGAATAGTGACACAATTATACACTCATTTAATGTATATAAAGAACATGCTGTGCCTACTGAGTGGGTATGTACCTTTAAGCTTAGCTGTATATTTTGTTAAGCACCAATAAATCAATCAATCAATCTATTAATAGAACAGCATCATATGACTATTCAGAATGACAACAGTTTATTAACCCTTGCTACGCTGAATTCAATTTTGTCGTCTGCTGGAAATGTTTTATTTTCGATATTTCTCGATAACCTGTAAAATTGACAGTGCATGAGAATTTCCGGCGAAGAAACAATTCTTACGCTAACGTCAAACTTGTCAATTTTTAGATATGTTCCAATGCAGTTTGTTGACATAATTGTGACGTTGAAGACTATGAACGTTGGTGGGAATCTAAAAGAGTCGCCTGCTGTTGTTATATATTTTATCGTCTTTTTTAATGAAACTTGGTTTTGCAACACTTAGAATGATTCTAAAGTGCTGACATACCATGACGAGAACAATAGAAACTAACAACTAATTTGCAGTTGACAAGTTTTAATTCAGGAATGTGTCTTCTTCATCTAAATTGCTTGGCCCTAAATGACACTCGTTTGTGTTGATGGGTCGTTAAGCACCATTCCATTCCATAATTCAGGAATGTAAGGGGTTGTGCATGCTGTGCTTTCATCGAGAAAAAATGAAACTAAATGGTGGACAACAAATTTTAATTAATCAATTTCTAGGTTGTCTGGCCATGAATGTTTATGTGCATGCTTTGCTGGTATTTTCCCTTTTGGTATTTTCCCTTTTAATTCTTAGACCGCTACACACAACAATTTTTCGTCTGCTGTTGCTTTTATATCTTGCCTTATTTCTCAATAAAAACATGGATGGACAGCACTTCAGAATCATTTCCAAGTGCTGTCAAAGCATGTTGTAAATTATCTAAAGTGCTGTCAAAGCATGTTTTTGATGATAAAAATGGGAAATAGAAAATGAACAGCAGATGACAAAGAATTAAGATAGCGGTGCAAGGGTTAACCCTTACAATGCTGAATTAATTTGTGTCGTCTGCTAAATATCTTTTATTTTTCCATTTTTCTCATCAAAATCTTGGTTTGGCAGCACTTTAGAATCATTCTAAAATGCAGCCAAACCATGTTTTTACTGAGAGAAAAGACAAAATATGAATTATCAGCAGACGACTATTTTCGGTTCCCGCATTCTAAGGGTTAATAAGCGTAGTTTTGTCAGGTCTTTGTTCTATGGATGTGCATGATAAATCGTTGTTACTTAAGGTAATCATCTATGTTGTTGTGTTCATCAGGCAATTTTCTAGTTTATGAGTTATGGCTATCTGGCAGGTGAAATGTTTCGTATTTTGTAAAGTTCTCTAAGGTTTGGTGGCACAGATGTGGCAACGCATCACTACAAATACTCCCATACCATCTGTGGTTGGTCGAATCGAGCACGCGACGGGTAATTCAACGATCAGAATCCATCCTTACCGGAATCCCGACCGCATACGTGGTTTGGCCCTCACGTACGTCGTTGGCATTCTTGTATGTGACAGTTGAATCTGATTATATCCCTTATGTGAGTATTACGATTATTCATAATCCTATTTTAGGGGAAGGGGCCAAGTGACTTTGGTGTGGTGTCGACCTCCGGGCACCAGGGGGCCGTTTCACTAAACTTCTTATGACTAAAATACTTGTAGGTCCAAAATTATGATAGTCTGTAAATGTCACATTACCAATGTTTTCTTGTAAACAATTATTGGATTTACATTTATTGAGCATAGGCTGCATATATGCAGCCTGTGCTCAATAAATATAAATCGATCAATTGAAATTTCCAGATGATCACAAATTTGCACTTCCGAACATTTTAGTTGTACGACGCTTAGTGAAACGGGCCCCAGGTCGGGTTATTCTAATTTCAGGGCTGAATATATTTTTATTTTTTTATGTAAATATTCCTTTCTGATTTTTGGATTTTCCCAATGCAGCAGGTTGGCTGTGATAATGTAATAAATTCAGTATAATAAAAAATTAATAAATTTATCCTACAATTTAAAATTTCTCCCGCAAAGTATACTTTGCTAGAAAAGTACACTTTGCAATGTTGGTGAAATAGGCCACTGATCCACTATTAACCCTTAACCTGCTGATCGCGAAACTGTCGTCTGCTGTTGCTTTATTTTGTGCCCTGTTTCTCAATAAAAACATGGTTTGACAGCACTTTAGAATCATTTCCAATGGAAATGATTCTAAAGTGCTGTCAAAGCATGTTTTTGATGAGAAAAAGCGAAAATAAAACATAAACAGCAGACGACAACATTTCATTCAGCAGGCTAAGGGTTAACCCTCACAATGCTGAATTAAATTTTGTCATCTGCTGATTTTATTTTTACACCGCTGCCCATGGTTACCAGTTGTGTTACCTCTCTACAACATTCAGTTGTGTTACCTCTCTACAACAGCCAGTTGTGTTACGCCAGTTGTGTTACCTCTCTACAACAGCCAGTTGTGTTACCTCTCTACAACAGCCAGTTGTGTGTCTTGAGTGGCTGTTGTAGAGAGATTGCACTGTATTTCAAAATTCATACCTCCTGATACATGTATGTTGGTTGGATCTTCACCAAACTTCATCAATAGCCTCCTCACATTGGTCACATTCAGATGACATTGACCATCTGATATTGTTTTAGCTAAACTAATTCATCGCCTAGACTGCGTATATCTGAGACATGGTGCAATGCATTTAACAGTCTCCGCGAAAGTCATCGGTCCGTTGGACATGTCCGTTACAATTGCTGCCAGTTCGACTGTAGTAAACGATAAGTCGTGGGACTGAATGTCGGACTAAAAAAAAAATTTCTTTTTTACTTTTCTATTCTTAAAGCTTCAATGAAATCACCTTCCTATGGTAATGGTATGCGCTTCTAGTTCTAGCTAGCTCTTCTTATATGACTGATATACTTAAAAAATCACTTATTTCTAGTTTACCAGACAGAATGTCCTGTAAAATGTTGGAAGTTTCACGGAGACTGCAGCTTTAAGGTAGACAAGTACCGCCAGCCGATCCCATAGGATAGGTCACCGGAGGCCCGAGATAATTGTCTATGCAGATTTCTGGCCGTGACTGGAGAAATGGGGCTTATGGCTTTGCGATCGGCGCAGTCTGGTCCGGGTCTGCACCGATCGCTTGTCAGTTTGCGAAATTCCGGTCCTGCTTGTACCACACACTATTCTCGTAGGTCCACAGTAAATTACATGAGTGGCCGCTAAAGTGGCTACAAATGTCATAAGCCACATTTATCAGTTACTGTCACATATCACTGGCATCCGCCAACGTTGAGATAGCAGTGTGTGACGTCTCTCAATTTTCGCATAATGGACATGTAATGTCGTCTCTATGGCAGGAATAATATTCATACTACAATCGACATTTGCTTGTGCGTTTTCGAAGCTGAGGTATGGTTTCTTCAGTACACGAGCGAGTATCTTACATGTTGTCCACAGTTTGTGTGTTCCACCAAACATTAGGGATGGGTTGTGGTCTAGGGGTTAGAACAACTGACTTTCCAATCCGGAGGTTGTGGGTTCAAACTTCACCTTGGGCATAAAAAATAGTGTCATAGTATGTATGGTCATCCCACTCACCAGGGGGCCGTTTCACTAAACTTCTTACGACTAAAATGTTCGTAAGCGCAAATTTAGAATCGTCTGCAAATTTGAATTGATGGATTTACATTTATTGAGCATAGGCTGCATATGCAGCCTATGCTCAATAAATGTAAATCCAACAATTATTTCCAAGAAAACAGTGTTAATGTGAAATTTACAGACTATCATAATTTTGCACTTACAAACATTTTAGTCGTAGGAAGTTTAGTTAAACGGGCTCCAGGTCTTTCGGATGAGACTTAAAACTGAGGTCACAGCTCTAAATGACCTTAGCTGTTACTGAGATGTTAAACCCATTCATGTTCACTTTTCCACGAAACATTAGAGGGGTAGGGGCCTTACACTTGTCCAAGGTGCATGATCACGTGATTGTACAACAACAATGGCTGAAAGTGTTGAAATCTCATCCACTCCAAAGTAAGTATTATTTGATATTTTTCTTAAAGGTACGTACATGCCCACTCAATAGGCAAACAATATTCTTTTTATCAGAGACATCATCTGAGACATTTTCTGGCAAAATAAACATTCCATCCACATTACTCCGCGTATTGATTGGCATTATTATACATTTTATATCAGACGTAAATCTTCACACTGATATCAGGGGCGATAACCGTCTTTCCTTAAAAAGTTAACGGACATTACTATTTATTCTCTGTATTTATTTTTTATGTGCAATGATCATTCTTTATAATCTGTCGAAAATATTAATTTTTCTGGCGACGCATTTAATTAGTATAAATAATTAAAATATAACATGCGACATTTGCACATGAAAATAGCCTGATACCACCGCGCGTCACTACCAGTAAAATAAATGTTACTAAATGATTATATCTGTATAGCGGGCACTAGTAATGTTTAGAACTGGTGGAATAGTGACACAATTATACACTTATTTAATTCCTATAAAAACATATTGTGCCTATTGAGTGGGCATGTACCTTTAATATGCAATGGATTTTGATGAAATATGACGCAGCAAACGCGTCCTCATGAGCTGCAATTGGTGGTCCCGTGAGTTCGGCACATGCATACGTCGTTTTTGCAAAGAATCAATTTCCTTATCTGTAGACACGGAAATTGATTCTTCGCAAAAACGACAGAAGTTTGGGCCGAAGTACAGAGACAAATGCAGCTTAACAAGACACGTTTGCTGCGCCATATTTCATCAAAATCTGTTGCATAATAAGGACAATATAACAGAATACGTACTTTCAATCGGAGGAATTCAGTTTCATTACTTGTTGTTGTTGTAACCACGTTATCATACACCTTATTGCCCATGTGGAATATATTGACGGCACTTCACACATGTCACATTGTTTATGTGTATTTATTTTGTTTCCATGCGATAACTACTATTATCTATCCGATCTTCATGATACTTGACACGTATATTCACATCAACCATGTAGGTATAAAAAGTGCTGTCAAAGCATGTTGTAAATTATTCTAAAGTGCTGTCAAAGCATGCTTTTGATGATAAAAATGTACTGGACTGGTCGGGAAATTAACATATTCTTCCCTGTAATTTGGGTTCAAAGGGTTAACCCTTAGACCGCTACTCACAACAATTGTCGTCTGTTGTTGCCTTTATATCTTGCCTTATTTTTCAGTAAAAACATGGTTTGACAGCACTTCAGAATCATTTCCAATGGAAATGATTCTTAAGTGCTGTCAAAGCATGTTGTAAATTATTCTAAAGTGCTGTCAAAGCATGTTTTTGATGATAAAAATGGAAAATAGAAAATAAACAGCAGAGTACAAAACAATTAAGATAGCGGTCTAAGGGTTAATTGTTATTTTGTACTTGATGGCTTTAAGTCCAGCAGTGGCATTATGTTTTACAAACAATTTTTGTCTAGTCCACGTGCGTGCGGAAAGCGTGACATAGTTGTCACAATGATGTATGTTAATATTATGTGTGTCTGTCAGTATCTCCACAACCCATATTTTGATTTACTTAAAACAGCAAATACTTCTTTATCATCATCCATATTTTCGTTCTATAGCCCACCCATGCCCGGGGTAAAAGTCAAATGACTTTAAAATTTGTGTTAAAGTTTTGTTTTTTAAATCTACATTTTTACATACCTTATATACAATTTAAGGGCATGAAAGTTCCACTCGTCCACTCGTCCTGACCGGATGAGTAGAAATTCTGAGTTTTCTAATATAAATTTCTTATTTTTGCCATCTCGGACAAGTGAAAATGTTAACAATGTTCGTGCCCTGATATATGAACCACCCTTACTACAATTTACTTCACACTACAAATAAATACACTCCGAGACCACATCACTCGGCGGCTAGATGTACGTAGGGGATGCAGCGATCTGTTCTAGATTTAATGGATGACACTTGGAAACAAACCCACACACATATATGCATCTCTGTCTGCTTGAATGACTTGGCAATTGTATTATTACATAGGGTAGCCTATGTATTGGAATCGCGTCGGACAGTTAGTCACGCCCCAGACCCCCCTCGATGGGCTAGTCCGTAGTGATATCTTGGAATAACCATAACAACAAAATGCATTGTGTTACTCAACGTTTAACTGTCATACGCAACCACTAATTGAAAATAATATTATGAAAAAGTACTTGCACTGAACAATATCAACAACGGATGTTCTACGTACAAAAATACATCAGATTAATTTGTTACGCGTTCAAGTTGTTATTTGCCCCCATTTGCGTCACAAATCGTGCGGTCATCGCTAAATTTAGTAACAGGCTGTAGTTTTCGGCAGAGTTAACTCCCCTCCGAATTCTCTCCACCGGATAAACACGTGTAAACACGCGACGCGTTCAACACACAAACGATATCAGGGGGTTACAGCTACCTGTTGACCCAGATTTGTTTTAATGATTGCGATTGTGTCGCAACAAAACTCGTACGTGTGGGTCTAACTGATGTTAATCCTCATTCTATCGATGGATATACAGCGGATTTTAGTGACATTCCCGAATTCTGCCTGATTGACATTTGTCTATGGTGGCCAATTCACGCCAACATGAGTGTCAATTCTACGTTCAGGGAAAGGGGGTCAGTAAGTGATAAATTACAGTCAGGGAACAAATTAATGACAGTATTATAACACATCCAGCGTAGATTAATACCCATATTAATGCAAGTACTGAAAATACGACAACAACAAAATTCTAACAAGTTTGGGCTTCCATACATTGAACATTTTGTCAGCGGTTTCCCCAATGACGTCATTTGTATGTTTTAATATACTCGATCCGGGGCCAACTATTTCATTCACAAAACAGAAGTAAACATGGCGATGTCAAAGTAATGCAGAAACTTTTAACAAAAATCCTGCTATAACATTGTTTTGTACCGACAAGGCATTTTCAGGCGCGACACCGCTTCCGTGGCGGAATTCTTGTAGTACCCTATGTTCAGTACTTTCAGTACTTTGATTATCTTACATCCTATGTAACCAATGATTATCTTTTATCATTTTCTTCACTGCCCCTGGCCTATATATCTAGACATTGGCTTTTATATGATAACTTTTGGACTTTTCCATTATGAACAATTCTGACAAATTCGGCAGATCGTGATGAGACGGCTCATCTCATCTGGATTTATGGTCTGTAGGGTTAATTAACCAATTTCATGCTGAGGATATGCTATTTTGATTGGGGAAAATCGTAAATATTTTAAATGCGCTTAGAAGTATATGTCGCAACCACCATTTGAACTGTCTCATCGAGACGGTTCAAATGAGTGGTCGCAACATATACCGTACTTTCATTGAGAAATAACGAAAATAAAATAAAAAATAAAATATTTTTTAAAAATTAATACCCGTATTTTTAGCTCACCTGAGCAAAGCTGATGTGAGCTATTGTTATGGCAAAGTGTCCGTCGTCCGTCGTCCGGCGTCCGTCGTCCGTCCGTCCGTCCGTCCGTGAACATTTTCAATCATCTTCTTCTTCCGAACTGCTGAGCCGATATTGGTCAAACTTCACAGGGATGATATATGGGTGATGCCATTTCAGATTTGTTAAAATGGAGGTCATCGACAATCCAAGATGGCCGCCATGGAATAGTAGGTCAAATTCTTAAAAAATCTTCTTCTCACGAACCGCCAGGCCGATTTCGACGATACTTGGTATGAATGATCGATAGTTAGCGCTGTTTCAGATTTGTTCATATGGTGGCCCGTGGGTCAAAAATGGGCGTCGCCCGAGGGGTCAAATAGGGGTCAAATTTTATTTTTAACCGAATATAGTCATGTAATATATCAAATCGAAGGTATCGACGAGACAATCACTCTGGAACATTTTTGTCTAAATCATATGATTACGTCATCCAAGATGGCCACCGATAGTTCAAATGGTCATTCTTTACTAAAGATTTTCAAACGTCTTCTTGTAAACTGCTTGGCCGATATTGGCCAAACTTAACTGTAATGGTCTGTGGTGAAGCCTGTTCATTTTTTGTTAAAATGGAGGTCATCATCACGAAATCCAAGATGGCCGCCGTTGAGAAGTAGGTCCAATTTCTTAAAAATCTTCTCACGAAACCGCCAGGCCGATTTCGACGATACTGGGTATGAATGATCGATAGTTAGCGCTGTTTCAGATTTGTTCATATGGTGGCCCCTGGGTCAAAAATGGGCGTGGCCGCGAGGGTCAACTAGGGGAAAAACAAATAAATATATTTTGCCCGAATATGGTCATATAATATATCAAATCGAAGGTATCGTCTAGTTGATCACTCTGGACCATTTTTTGTCTAAATCAGATGATTTTGTCATCCAAGATGGCCACCGAAAGGTAAAAAGTTGTTCTTTACTAAATGATTTCAAACGTATTCTTCTTGTGAACTGCTTGGCCGATATTGGCCAAACTTAACTGTAATGGTCTGTGTTGAAGCCTGTTCATTTTTGTTAAAATGGATGGTCATCACGAAATCCAAGATGGCCGCCGTTGAGAAGTAGGTCAAATTCTTAAAAAATCTTCTCACGAACCGCCAGGCCGATTTCGACGATACTGGGTGTGAAATGATCGATAGTTAGCGCTGTTTCAGATTTGTTAATATGGTGGCCCCCTGGGTCAAATGGGTGCTGGCCCGAGGGGTCAACTAGGGGTCAAATTATGCCCGAATATGGTCCATATAATATATCAAATCGAAGTATCGACTGTTGATCACTCTGGACCATTTTTTGTCTAAATTCAGATGATTTTGTCATCCAAGATGGCCACCGAAAGGTAAAAAAAGTTGTTCTTTTATACTAAAGATTTCAAACGTATTCTTCTTGTGAACTGCTTGGCCGATATTGGCCAAACTTACTGTAATGGTCTGTGGGTGAAGCCTGTCTATTTTTGTTAAAATGGAGGTCATCACCAAATCCAAGATGTCCGCCGTTGAAAAGTAGGTCAAATTGTCATCTTCTCACAAACCTCCAGGCCGATTTCGACGAAACTTGGTGTGAATGATTGATAGTTAACGCTGTTTCAGATTTGTTCATAATGGTGGCCCCTGGGTCAAAAATGGGCGTGGCCCGAGGGGTCAACTAGGGGTCAAATTATATTTTTGCCCGAATATGGATATATATCTATCAAATCGAAGGTATCGACTAGTCTATCACTCTGGAGCATTTTTTGTCTAAATCAGATGAATTTTGTCATCCAAGATGGCCACCGAAAGGTAAAAAAGTTGTTCTTTTACTAAAGAATTCAAACGTATTCTTCTTGTGAATCTGCTTGGCCCGATTATTGGCCAAACTTAACTGTAATGGTCTGTGGGTGAAGCCTGTCCATTTTTGTTAAAATGTAGGTCATCACCAGATCCAAGATGTCCGCCGTTGAAAAGTAGGTCTAATTGTCAAAAAAATCTTCTCACAAACCGCCAGGCCGATTTCGACGAAACTTTGTATGAATGATGGATAGTTAATGCTGATTCAGATTTTTGTTTCATATGGTGGCCTCCTGGTCTAATTGTCAAAAAAATCTTCTCACAAACCAGCCAGGCCGATTTCGACGAAACTTTGTATGAATGATGGATAGTTAACGCTGATTCAGATTTGTTCATATGGTGGCCTCTGGGTCAAAAATGGTCATGGCCCGAGGGGTCAAATAGGGGTCAAATTTTATTTTTGACAGAATATGGTCATTTTATATATCAAATCGAAGGTATAGCAGTAAATCACATGCACATTCGCAATATATGTTAGATCAGAAGGTACCAACAAATTCTGTGGAACATTTGAAGTTGTAAGTGAAGAGTCTTTGTGAAATCAAGATGACCACTATGGAGGCTTTTAGGTGAGCGATACAGGCCCATTTGGGCCTCTTGTTTAAGGTGTTTTCCGCATGTAATGGGTTAAAGCTGGTCACCCTGCATGATTTTGCTTCCTATGGCCCCAAATGTTCACACATAGACAAATGACCGATTATTTTTCCTGTACTTTATTTATTGAATACTCCATTATGGTATATGGGTGGTTGGTCGGGTGAATTTGACTGAGTAAATTAACGGTAAGGGTTCCTCCTTAAGGAATCATGATTTGCCTGGTTAATTAGCCCCCAGGTACGTTTTTATCTTTGGCTCTTTTGTAACATGGGAGTTGAATTGGGTTATTGCCCGTTATAAAAGTAGTAAGATTATTACTGATCCTACTGCTTTTGGGAGGGGGCCAAGTGATCGATTCTGGTGTGGCGAGGACCTGGCATCAGATCAGGATTATTCTAATTTCAGGGCTTAATTTATATATTGTAAATATTCAGTTCTGATTTTGGGATTCCCCCCCCCCCCCCCACAATTTGTACATGTACTTAAACATGTACATGTACTTGTACAGGTAATATATGGGATTTAGTACTAAACCCATTCACCCGGCCTTAAATGACCTTCGCTGTTGATAGGCCGTTAAACCTCAGCAAACAAACAAACAAAAATCCATTATGGTATGGGCGAATGTGACTAAGTATTAAGTATCCATCAATTTGTCAATAACAGCCTTAAACATGCTCTGGAAATAATTCCCCAATTTGCACTGCATTAATCATGTGCATTCCCAGAATTACTGAATAACAAGGGGCATAATTGCTAATTAGCCATCATTAATTTCCCTGTAACCAGTCCGATAACATGTGTACCAGTCTAAGGAAATCCGACTTGTTTAGAGGGTAACTAAATTATTCAAGGAAATCTAATCGAATTCGGCATTAGGAAATTGTTAATCTTGAAATTCTCCCCAGTGTAGACACAGATCAGGCTGCACGGAATTGTGCAGCCTGATCTGTGTCTACACTTGTGACATCTTTGAGATACGGTACATAAACACGTGACAATATTTTGTGTGACAGATGGAGTAGATTTCAATGATTGTACCCGTCTGCTTGCGTAAAACGTCAATGTATGGATCCTACGATCTCGTGGCTCGTGGTGCGGATATTCTTCCAATTTAGCGGTTGTTTCTGCAATGTTTCTGAGCTTGTGGATCAACATTAACTGACTTGTCCCAGTGCAAGGATTCCAGTGTGTGTGCCTGGATATGGGCGTTTTTGTTCGCGGATATTTAGATCCGAGGTTTGTAAATTGTCTCTTGTGTCCTGGAATTTTTACTTGTGTCGGGTAAACGACTTCATCTTTTGAACCTGTCTTTGTGCATGTGTGTTAATTGTTTCATGTGTCTGTCTGTCCGTTTGAGATGGTTCAACTGTGTGGCAACAATCTATTCGTTTGCTGAAAGATAAGATTTTTTTATGGCCTCTGTCTCGGTATAGGCGGGAGGCGTATAGTATAGTGTATGTCCGTCCATCCGTGTGCAGTGGGTTTGCCAGGTTAAGTTTCTCCAATCTGCCGTCCAATTTTGTTTTCAGCGAGAAAATATTTGTATCAACATGAAATTGGTTAATGAATGAAGCTATTCAATGTGTGTTATCGGGACGACAATGGGATGACAATTCAAATATAAGATGTGCCATTTTCAAAAGAATATGCTCAGAGAAAATGTTTTGCAATAATGGTATTTTGACAGACACTGACAAAATTAGATAAAACGAGAAAACTGTCTGTCTGGCATCACAAATATAACGACGCAAATAATGCCTCACATTTCATGAAAAACGGCAGTGTTTGATCGCAAAAAAATGTGGAATAAATATTATTCTTCTTATCTTTTACCGAATGTATGTTGTTACCACTCAGTTGAACCGTCTCGTCGAGACGGTTCAACCGAGTGGCAACAACATATATTTTCATTTAGAAATAAAGATAGAAGATTATCGATACTGGTTAACGTTAACCAGTATCGATAATCTTCTATCTTTATTTCTCTGAAACTGTCTACCCTGCAGCTATAGGGAGACTCAGACATGTGACACAAAGAAATGCCCATTAAAAACATTCTATTACCCCACCCACTTAGATTCATACAGTACTATGTTCTATATATATAGACTCTGAGAGAATAGTACTGTATGAGACCAAGTGGGTGGGGTAATGGAATTTTTCAATGGGCATTTGTTTATGTCACTGGTTTGAGTCTTCCATTGGGGGACATCCCTGAATTGCGGCGCGACTTAGTCTAGCACACACTTACAATGTTCAAGATTTCCACCTCACCGTAATTGATGGTTGGCATGTCTGCAGTTTGCAGGATTCCGCTAGACAAGGATTTTGTCTCCTGGGAGAGACGACACTTGAATCCATTAGTCTATTGTAGCGGGATCATATTACAACGTAATTCTGTCGGAAAATTTTATATATCTTCAATTAAACCACGTTTTTTATTTTTTATATATTTTTTTTTTTTTTTTTTTTTTTTTTTTTTTTTTTTTTTTTTTTTTTTTTTTTTTTTTTTTTTTTTTTTTTTTTTTAAATCCTGATATGCCCCTTTAACTCTTACACCGCTATCTTACTTTTTTGTTGTCTGCTGTTTATTTTCTATTTTCCATCATTTTATCATCAAAAGCATGCATTGACAGCACTTTAGAATAATTTACAACATGCGTTGACAGCACTTCAGAATCATTTCCGTTGGAAATGATTCTGAAGCGCTGTCAAAACATGTTTTATTTAGAAATAAGGTAATATACATGTATAATAACAGAAACAGCAGACAACAAATGTTGTGTGTAGCGGTCTAAGAGCATGGCTAAGCATCAATCAATCAATCAATCAATCAATCAATCAATCAATACAAAGAGAATGGTGTTTTAGTGCTTCATTCCAATTGACAACCATTGGCAAAATTAGCACAGGCGGTGGTGTCAGGGCTCCAGATAAGGAATTTGTAATTGAGTATTGTCACTCCATCATTTCTGAAGCAATTGGGTATTTAAATTGTTTAATATGGGAAAATAAAATCACACTACTGTTTACACATCAACAGACAGCAATTTTTGAATACAGTAGAACTTCGATCGCTCGAACCGGCAACGGAATCGAGTTTGAGTTCGAGCGATGCATAGTTCGAGGGAATGAAATTTAAAAAATGTACTGTCACATTCAGTCAATAAAATCACTTATGTGAATATATGAGATGACCGATGTGACATGCCATTGTATAAATATACAAACGGAAAATATAAACGAAACAATGTCAGTATACAATTATAAACACTATAAATTAACGCCTGAAGAATTCCATGATCTCGGTTTGTTTGTTATTGGCACATCTTCTGTCAAAGTTAAATTTAAGTAAACGTTTTTTCATGACACATAGCGTGGACATCATAACGCCCGTAATTCACGCCGCTATTGTTTGCGATTCGTGATTTAATGTCATCCCGCGTCAAGGGAAACTACTCAACGCGACCGCCCGCAATGGT
The DNA here is from genome assembly GCA_029237695.1 of Conchocele bisecta. Taxonomy (NCBI): domain Eukaryota; kingdom Metazoa; phylum Mollusca; class Bivalvia; order Lucinida; family Thyasiridae; genus Conchocele; species Conchocele bisecta. The sequence continues at coordinate 59,238,326 of CM055281.1, forward strand.
GGAATTCGCACCTCGTTAGACAAACAGCTGATCACAGACTTACCTGTTCGAGTTATTAGCGGTAATTACCACTGTTTGACCGTCCACGGGACTAATCCACAGGTTCGACTGTTCGAGTAATTCATAGTTCGAGTTTAAGGTGTTTTATTACATGAATTATATAGGAAATTTGCCGGGACTGTCGAACCAGTTCGAGTTTTCCATGGTGTTCGAGCCAGACCTGTTCTAGTTATCGAAGTTCTACTGTAGTTTGCTTCAAAATGAAAACATGTCTTGGCATTTCATTAGAATTGTCTCCTTGGAGACAATGAAATACCAAGATGTGTTTTCATGGAAAATAAGAAAAATATGCTATATTTGTGGTCTGTTTATTGTTTTTTGCAGCATGATAAAGGTACCACAATTTTTTTTATTGCTTTTTGATACTCGCTATTTCTGATTTCAATTGGGTTTTTGGCAATTTTAATTGGGTATTTTAGCAAATACGCAGCTTATCCGGAGTGTGGGTTTAGTACAATAGAAAACGGTGGGTGGTTGGTCGGGTGAACTCGATGGCGTAAATTCACTGTAGGAGTTCCTCCTTATAGGAATCACGATTTGCCTGGTTTGTCCCTCAGGTACGTTTTTATCTTTGGCTCTTTTGTTACCTCGGCGTTGAATTGGGTTATTGCCCATTATAAAAGTAGTAAGAGTATTACTGATCCTACTGCTTTTGGGAGGTGGCCAAATGATTCTGGTGTGGCGAGGACCTGATATCAGATCAGGATTATTCTGATTTCAGGGCTGAATATATAGTTTTTTTATTGTAAATATTCAGTTCTGATTTTGGGATGTTCCCCCCATATATACATGTACTTGAAAATGTACTTGTACAGGTAATATATGGGATTTAGTACTAAACCCATTGACCCGGCCGTAAATCACCTTAGCTGTTGATAGGCCGTTAAACCCCAACACACAAACAAACACAACAATTATTGCTTTTATATCTTGCCTTATTTCTCAATAAAAACATGTTTTGACAGCACTTCAGAATCATTTCCAATGGAAATGATTCTGAAGTGCAGTCAAAGCATGTTTTTGATGATAACAATGGAAAATTGCTCTAATGGTCTGCTGTGATAAATCCATGCTTCTCTGGTGCTCTGTGTTTTCAAATGGGCCTTGTTTTCTTTGGCTGCCAAAAAAATGAAAATAGAAAATGTTTGTATGGAGTTTTCAATTATTGGATGTCGCCATATCTCACGGCCAGCCAATAAGGGCGGACAATGCATTCCGTCCTTATACCAGACTGTATTCACAGGCTATACTACCCACACAATCAATGTAATCCGATTTAAGCACCGCCACACTGACGGTTTCATTACCTATAAACCGTGCAACAGAGCTCCAGATAAGGGGCGTATTGACGTATTTTACGCACTTATTTGAGCAAAATACACATTCATTATCAAAAGTGGGAGTACAAAATACTCACAGAAATGTGTCGATAAGCATTGAGTTTTAAATTGAGTAGTGAAAATACTGTAATAAAGTTGAAAATTTACTTAGTTGAGCTGCAAAAAGCAAAACAAAAAGCAAAAAGTGTTGGCTTTTTGCAACTCAAATATGAGAATTTTTAAATTTGATTTATTTGTTATCGTCTGTTCCCTAGTTACCCTTTTTTTTTTGGCGATATTTCGGCTCATCCAAATCCAAAACATCTGAATAAAAGAATCAAATGCTGGGTCAAATGATGGTTAAATTATCTGATAGAGTAGAAAACATTGTGGGAAAAGGAGAAATTGCTTGTTACAAGCAATTTCTCCTTTTCCCACAATGTTTTCAAAATACATCTTCTATAGAGGCGTGAGAAGTCGTCTCTATCAGGGAAAGGGTTAATGAGGAAAACACACAATAATACACTTGTAAGAGTAAAATATGCATTGAATTTGAAATATGGGGGTGTAAAACTCTTTAGATACAAAACTTATCTGGAGCCCTGGTGCGATCATGGAAATGTCAAACCGATACACAATGTCAAAGTCTGCGAGGCTTTGTTATGCAGTTTCTGTACATGTTTCACTCGTTTTGATGAAATCATTCATTCATTAAAGGTACATGCCCACTCAGTAGGCACAAAATGTTACTTACATCAGAGACATCATCTGACACATTTTCTGGCAAATTAAACATTACTTCACCGTTATTCCACGTATTGATTGGCAATATTACATTTTATATTACATTAAATTTACACACTGATATCAGGGGCGATAACCGTGTTTCCTTAAAATGTTAACAGACATTACTATTTATTCTCTGTATTTATTTTTTGATGTGCAATGATCATACTTGATAATCTGTCGAAAATATTATTTTTTCAGGTGACGCATTTAATTAGTATAAATAATTAAAAAATAGCATGCCTCATTTGCATATGAAAATAGCCTGATACCACCGCGCGTCACTATCAGTAAAATAAATATTACCAATTGATTATATCTGTATAGCGGGCACTTGTAATTTTTAGAACTGGTGGAATATATAGTGACACACTTATACATTTATTTAATTCCTATAAAGAACAGTTTGTGCCTACTGCGTGGGCATGTACCTTTAACACATAAAGACATAAATAATTTGATTTAATGTCGGCCATAAGGCGTTAACAATTTTGGACCACATGTGGAAGACGTGGACATGTGACAAAAATGCCCACCTGGTTTCGGACTGTACATTACGTAGGTGCAGTAATGGGATTTTCAGGGATTCCACTGGGGAAAATAAAAAAATCGCCACTTCAAAAAATTGGCGATAAAAAATTACAATTTTCGAACGAAAATTGTAAATTTTGATCGCCAATTGTTTATTTTTATAATATCGCCAATTGCGAAAGTGGCGATCGCCAGCGGAATCCCTGGATTTTATTATTTTTTGGATGTGCATTCAAATTATGTGCATCTCCTGATAAAGTCCGATCTTTACCAAATTTTATCGATAGCTTCCTCACATTGATTCTTATCCACTCAGGTGACCTTGATCTTCGTTGGCAAGACACTTGTTGTCGGTATGGAAAGAACACCTGGCACAATATCAGGATACTCACGGTGGATTCACGGACAACTGAAGTTTAAATTTCATGCACCTAGGCATCGCTTAATTGTTCTACGAGACTTTAAAGCTGTGGTCCCGTCTCTTTGTGACCTTAGCTGTTGCTGGGATGTTAACTCTTTGCATGCTGGGAAACTTGTGGGCTATATATAAATAGTTCAAAACTAGCAAAAAAAATCATCATATTTTCTTGTATTTCTCGCCGTAAATATCATGAATATGTCTTGGAATTTCATATTTACAGAGAGAAATAAAACATATACTCCTAATTCGTTTGGCGAATATTTTCGCCGCTAGCATGCAAAGCGTTAAACCCATTCACTTTTTGCTACTCTGAGGATATGTACAAAATTAACATTCTCTAGTTCTTGTACATGAAAAAGTTAATATGAAAAAGTCTATGACTATTACTATGTTACTTTAAAACAGGATTCTGTTTTGCAGGGATCAAAAATTTTCAAACATTTATTTTCAATTTTATTTATTTCATAATGTATGTATATGTTGTTACCACTCAGTTGAACCGTCTCGACGAGACGGTTCAACTGAGTGGTAACAACATATACTTTCAGTGAGAAATAAGAAAAATAATCCTTTTATTTTTCGTGAGAAAAATTGTGAATCTTCAGTATGACCTCCGGCTGCAACATAAAACTGCCAAAGATTAATAGAAAATGTTTATTTTATATGAGTTTATGATCAGAACAATAGATATACATGCACATAAAATGGTTTACAACCTTCATATCATTGAACATATTTGAATTACAAGAAAAATATCAATATAAAATATAACCATAATCTTAATGTCTCATAAATATTCGACAATCTGATCGCATCTTGAATAAATATCGTTTATTTAACCAGGTGAACTGATTATCATGAAATAGTGCACGAGTGATTGGGTCCTTACACGAAACAAACGAGTGAGCGTAAGGCAAACGTGTAATTCAACGTTAGATTTCTGTAAACTACTGGCTGAAATGTAAGACATGTCTTTAATATTTTCTACCAAGACATTTAACTTGCTATAGCGTTAGTCCAAGTATGTACGTATGTATGTAAAAATGAAAGGTGTTACTAAGACACGCACATTATGTGTGTGCATTAGTAACACCATTCGTTTTTCAATAACTTATGAAGCTCTTCATCGATTTTGTTAATATTTTGCTACAATGTGTGTCTAGGGATGGTTCATTGTTTTGCATCTGACCCACGTCCGACCGTCCAAGGTCACTGAGGCAAGTTCACCCTGAGGCAAGTTCACCCTGTTTGTAAGGCAAAAATGTTAATGTTTTTTTTTCTTCTTTTTTCTTTTTATTATCAAGGCTGCCAGCGAGGAGATCAGCTTATTGATAATGATGCCCTTGTATTTTATTACAATAAACTTGGAAAAGTCGCGGGAATACTGGACGAGGCCTTCCGGCCTTCGTCCAGTATTCCCGCGACTTTTCCAAGTTTATGGTGCGAATGTGCAAGTCGGTTTATGATTTTCAAACATTGAAACAAAAATGTCCTAGTACGGTACCTTTTCTCCGCTGATGGCCAGTTTGTCTGCCCTTGGTCCAACGGATGATCATATGTTCTGTGGCTCGGCCGATATTAATCTAATCCCGTCCGTGTCTGTCGGCTTTCTCATTATATTGATGCCTATTGTTTTGTTCCATCACCAAATATTGTTTCGCAATATTGTCCGGTGATTAAACCAATGTGTATTTGGATGGAGTGCTGTTTCGGAGTTCACAAACAAATGTGGGAAAGGGCAAATTAAGGGCACATATGAGACACGCTATGTGATTTTGTACCTAAGAACAATGAGCGATATCTCATGAAAATGATTTACAAAATTTAAAATACTCTCCGTAAATGATAATGTTAACCCTTAGACCGCTACACACAACAATTGTTGTCTGCATTTGCTTTTATATCTTGCCTTATTTCTCAATAAAAACATGGTTTGACAGCACTTCAGAATCATTTCCATTGGAAATGATTCTGAAGTGCTATCGAAGCATGTTGTAAATTATTCTAAAGTGCTCTCAAAGCATGTTTTTGATGATAAAAATGGAAAATAGAAAATAAACAGCAGACGACGAAAAAATAAGATAGCGGTGTAAGGGTTAAATAATAACACCCCAGTCAATGAATCAATCAATCAATTAGTCAATCAATTAGTCAATCAATTAGTCAATCAATCAATTAGTCAATCATTCACATTGCTCAATGAACAAATAAATTGATTGATGCGCCAACTAGCTTATTCCAAATATAATGGGGTAATATGACTGAAATCATTGAAGCAATTCATTTCCTGGTGCCCTGCCTCCTTCATCATTGCATTTCTGATTGCCTATAGTGTACAAAGTCGTCTCCTGCCCCCCCCTACATTTATTGACACAAGCCCCATTGATGTGGTTCCTGCTCTGTTTGTCCACGTTTGATCCTTACATCGCTGACGAATGTTCCCGCTGCAGTTTAAACAAAATATTGATTGGATGCAAGAACTCTGGGAAACGTTTTTGGTATCGTTGCCCAGCCTAGAGACGACTTAGACGGTCTACGAAGCTGCTTGCTGTTTATCAATGCATTTTCATTGAAAATATATAAATCAATAGGATGCTTCGTGATAAACATGTATACCAAATTTGGTTATGATTGTAGAAGAAGTATTACTGTCTGTTCCACGTTTTTGTGCCGACGAACTTTTGGCTATTAAACACATTAAATCTAAAAAAATATTTAAATTTAAGTACTTTTTCACCAATAACAAAGTCAACCTCCCCAAAAAAAAATCGAAAATTTTATTTCAGAAAAACGATTATTCTATGGGAATTTAACATGGGGAGTCTAATTTCCAAATTTTTTTTCTTTTAATAAAACAAAAAAAAGGTAAATTGACCCCGAAACCTGGCGAGATAGCTTGAAAATGATGTAACTAAGAAAACAAAAATTAGATTTTGAAAATCGGTCCACAAATAAAAAAAATATTTAAAAAAAAATCTATTTTTAGCCCCCATGTTAAATTCTCATAGGAAACTCGTTTTTTCGCAATAAAATCAATATTTGATGGAATTTCATAAAATAATTTTTTTTGGGGAGGCCGGGTGACTTTTGTTATTGATAAAAAAGTACTTACTTTTAAATATTTTTTAGATTTAATGTCTTTAATAGCCAAAAGTTTATCGGCAGCAAAACGTGGAACAGACAGTAGTTATTACGTCTACAAGCTGTGCCCGTCTGCCATGTGTTACGTAATCTAACAAATGTGTTCCTAGTCAGTTTAAATTCCCTTTGGAAATCTATTTATAGAGATCCGGTCCCATGTACAATTGTGCAGTCTGATCTGAGTCTACACTGTTTGCAATAAATTAATAATAAGTCTGAAGATATGAATGTGACAAATAATGCAGTCCCAGATTACTTTTCGCAGATATGTAGGATGATCTGGATTAACGCTAGTCGAAAACACCATATATATATAGTCTGAGCTCCAGTTAAGGTGCGTAATTTGACCAACTTGGGGTGAAATTTTGTTATTTCTTCATCAAAAATGGCAAGTTGGGAGTGCTTTAGAATCGTCTCTTTGAGACGATTCTAAAGCACTCCCAACTTGCCATTTTTGACGGAGAAATATGAAATTTACCTCCAAATTACGCGACTTAACTGGAGCTCTGTATAGTGGCTCCTTTTCAGAACAAATCGAGCTACATTCGCCCTGTTTACAAACATTAATGCCATACAATATACATGTCATTTGGACCGGATTTCTATAAATAAATTCAAAGGGAGATAACTGACTACGATCCCTCATTGCTAATTGCACACACTTCTTTTTCATTGGTCCTAAATGATTATCTTCTGTGTCGGATGGATGAACCGTTAACCCTTTCACCCCTAAGTAACTGCAATGGATTTTTATTAGTTAATTTCCGGACCAATCCAGTGGTCGCAAAATCATTTTCAGACTAGTCCATTTATGAAAAGGGTGTGTTTTTGTTCTCAAAAATGTGAAGACTACTTGCAAAAAGTGCAGATCCTGATGAGACGGTTCGTCACGAGCCGGCTCATCTGGATCTACACTATTTGCCAATACCACTATACAGGCCTGTGGTGTATTCTATTCTCCTTTTGCAGGTTTTCTTATGCCCCGGTATATTATCGGTGACAATTAGCGAGTAATCACGTGGCACAGTGAATGTGATGCTTGCAATGTGACATCTCTTCATTGTTAGAACTAAATAGACTAGCCAGTATTGGTATAGCCGTTGATTGGACGTCGTTATATTCTACATCATATTGGATCTTTTTCATCCAGATAGAAATAGGGAGTTTGCTTCCAAATTGGACATGATGATGCGATACGTTAAATTGGATCTATATGTGAACTAAAGAAATTTCTTCTAAGTATCGGTTACCCACAGATTGGACGTCGTTATATCATCATAATGATATACTTCTCGAGAGAGAAATAGAAGTTTGCTTCCAAATCGGACCTGGTGCTATGATACATTAAATTAGATCTATATTTGAACTGAAAGAAATATCTTCCAAGTATTGGTATAGACGATATATAGCCTTCGGTTGTGCTATTCTAGATCATATTGGATATTCTTTTTCCAGAGTTGAAGTTTGTTTCCAACTTAGACATGGCGCTTTAATCATGGTGATACATGATGATACATTAAATTGGATCTATATTTGAACGGAAGAAGTTTCTAACTTTGCCGTTTCCTTTCTAAGTATTAACTGGATTCAGTATTTGCAAGAGAGTATAATTTAATGGACTTCAAACTTGGATATTCTGCTTTGTTATGTGACATTGGATCTGGGGATACAACAGTCTGCAGAAGCAATTTATAATTGTTGACACTGTGCTACAAGGTGCGTGCTGTGTGGCAATTTGAAACAGGTACAGTGCCATTATTGTGCAATTTGGAGTAGATGCTAGTTGGGATCTTATTGGATCTACATGTATATTATTAAATGTGGTATATTATATTTAAAAATGGGAATTGGGTGCCTAAATGTTCATTCTTGCTTCTATAAGTCCTTACAGACCCTTAATTTAATCCTTACAATGCTGAAATATTTTTGGTCATCTGCTGTTTATTTTCTTTTTACAATATTTGATACCAGTTTATGCCAGATCATGCCAGGTACTGACTCACTTGTCTGAAAATATACCAATATTCTTTTTCTACAGTCGAACCTCCACGAACGGCCACCTCTCTACAACAGCCACCTCTCTACAACGGCCAAAATTTCAAAACGGAATGTGATGAATTGCGACCACAGTTAGTGTACGTAATTTGATAAACTTTGTGGGGGATTTTGTTAATTCTTCATCAGAACTGGCAAGTTGAGAGTGCTTTAGAATCGTCTCATTGAGACGATTCTAAAGCACTCCCAACTTGCCAGTTTTTGCGAAGAAATGAAAAAATATGCACCTTAAATGTAGCTCTGATTTCTATATGGTATACCTCTCTTCAACAGCCACCTCTCTTCAACAGCCAGTTTTCAGTCTCCCCATGGCTGGCCGTTGTAGAGAGGTTCGACTGTAGTTCCATTTTTTCGCAATGAAAGTATAGGTAACTCTTGCAATCTACCGCTCGGGCGGTACGGGAGTAGATTGCAAGAGTTACCGTTCGCAACTATGTTCTGACCAGTCATTTGAACTATCAGATGGTTCAACTGAGTCAGGGAACGTCTTGTAGTTATGGTGAGAAATAGGAAAAGTGTTCTTTTTCCAGTATGAAATGTGTTAACCCACTCCCGTACCGCTCGGGCGGTACGGGAGTAGATTGCAAGAGTTACCGTTCGCAACTATGTTCTGACCAGTCATTTGAACTATCAGATGGTTCAACTGAGTCCGGGAACGTCTTGTAGTTATGGTGAGAAATAGGAAAAGTGTTCTTTTTCCAGTATGAAATGTGTTAACCCTTACATCACTATCTTAATTTTTTGTCGTCTGCTGTTTTTTTGTTTTTTTCCATTTTTATCATCAAAAACATGCTTTGACAGCACTTTAGAATAATTTAATTTACAACATGCTTTGACAGCACTTGAGAATCTTTGTCATTGGAAATTATTCTCAAATGCTGTCGAACCATGTTTTTATTGAGAAATAAGGCAATAAATAAAAGCAACAGCAGACAACAATTGTTGTGAGTAGCGGTCTAAGGGTTAACATTCATTAGCAAAACTTTTTAATCATGATTTCACTTTGGCAATGTAGGTGATTATCTAGTTTACATTTGTTGAAAATGCTATAACGTCGTGCGGCTACAATAGATTGAATCTGGAAAAGTGCGGGCGGTACAATTATAGGTTATAATTGGACGTGAAGGCTGGTGAGTAAGTGGGATAAATGATTCGCGGTTGGAATTGATTTCTGGGTCGGAACCAACTAATCTAACACATTTATTCCATGTGAGAAACTTACTACAATATGTCACAGGAAGGATATACAATTGATCAGAGTTCCTGATAAGCTGTGTATTTGTGTAAATATTATATTAAAAAATGCAAAAAGCTCTATTGACGGTACGTATTATGTTTTATCACCGGGCGCGAGGGCGGGCGATGGACAGAACAACTGCATAGTTTGTGTACACAACTCCTCCGAAACTGTTAAGTCGATCAATCTGAATCTATACACACGTCTTCTACACGTATTGAAGATGTGCACCTTGGTGTTTTTTATGACGAAAAAATATGTTTTAACACAAATATCACCTTTTTAACTTGGCCATATTTTCTACATTTTTGTATACAATTCTATATAGGGTACAGAGTTTGTGTACACAACTCCTCTGAAACCGTTCAGTCAATCGATCTGAAACTATACACACGTCTTCTACACGTATTGAAGATGTGCACCTTGGTGTTTTTATGCCGAAAAAATATTTTTTAACAAAAATATCACCTTTTTAACTTAATTAGCCATTTTTTCTACATTTTTGTATGCAATTCTATGTAATATATGGTACAGTGTGTTCACAACTCTTCTGAAACTGTTCCATCATGTCTTCTACACATATTGAAGATGTGCACCTTGGTGTTTTTATGCCGAAAAAATATTTTTTAACAAAAATATCACCTTTTTAACTTTCTACATTTTTGTATCCAATTCTATATAATTTCTACTTTACACATCTCTACCTAAATTAGTATACATGTTTAGCACAACCAGAGTAAGAAATAATGATATAGAGTTTCAAATTCTCATTAATGTTTCTTGCCTTGGTGACAACTTCACATTTCTGCATCTTCGCTGTCTCGCCCAACTTCGATGGGCGTATTTTGTGACTTACGGCACTCTTGTCGTTCATACAAATTCATTTGTTTTCTCTCCATAAAGATATATGCTGTTACCATTCATTTGAATTTTCGAGATGAAATATAGAGAATCATACGGAGCCACGCAGGGGACATGTTTTTTTTAGCTCACCATCCGTCCTCTGTCGTCCGTGAACATTTTTAAACGTCTTCTCCTCGGTAACCATTGGGCCTATAGTCACTAAACTTCATGGTCATGGTCCTTAGGTAGGGGGATTACAAAATTATTAAAATGACGTCATTACGTAATCCAAGATGGCCACCGTCTAAAGATAGCACAAATTCTTCAAAAATCTTCTTCTCAAGAACCTCCAACCAGATTTCGACAAAACTTGGTAGGAATGATCGATGTACAATGCTCTTTCAAAGTTGTTAAAATGGTGACCCTGGGATCAAAAATGGGCGTGGCCCGTGGGGTCAAATTGGGGTCAAATTTTATTTTTGACCGAATATGGTCATGTCATATATCAAATCAAAGGTATCAATGAGGCGATCACTCTGGTGCATTTTTTGTCGAAATCGGATGGTTATGTCATCCAAGATGGCCGCCGAAAGGTCAAAAGGTTGTTCTTTTATTAGAGATTTCAAAATTCTTCTTCACATGAACTGCTTGGCCCATGGTAGCCAAACTTCACAGTTATGGTCCATGTTTCAGATTTGTTAAAACGGACATCGTCGCTAATCCAGGATGGCCACCATCTAAAAATAGCACAAATTCTTACAAAATCTTCTGCTCATGAACCGCTAGCCGGATTTCGACGAAACTTGGTATGAATGATCGACGTAGAATGCTCTTTCAAAGGTGTTAAAATGGTGACCCCGGGGTCAAAATTGGGCGTGGCTCATGTCGTACAGTTGTTTCTGTCAAAATGTTCCGGGTTTATACGTGTACAAAGTGTTGTGCGTTGCGTATCCGTGGAGTTTCCGTTAGTTGCGTTTCAAACTGTGTGTCGTCTACGTGTAATACGTTTTCGGCCATGCGTTGCGTTTCCCCACTCTTGCGCATGCGCGAAAGTCGAACAAACCGTGTTCAACGCATTGAGTTTCAAAAGCGTGTAATCCGTGTACAGCGGTTGTAAACGTATACAACGGTTGTAAACAACGTATTGAGTTTCAAAAGCGTGTAATCCGTGTACAACGGTTGTAAACGTATACAACGGTTGTAAGCGTATACAACGCTAAGGTAAACCGTTTAAACGATTTAACGCTTTCTTTGACGAACGGTTACACGCATCTACATGTACACAGCACCGTACAGATGAAACCGTGTTATACGTATAACAAGTTTCCACGAGTTTTAACGCATTACACGTTTTGGTATGCCAACCTTGTATCGCGTAGAATGCGCATGCTCTGATCGTTCTTCGTGTGTGTATACTTCTAGACTCACTGCAGGGCTTCTAACATTTTCAGTTTTCCGGTTCTGGACCGATTTTTGAACTCTCAGACCGATTGAGATTTGAAAACTAGTCTTAAAAATCGGTCCGAGAAAAATTGCCAGTCGGCTGCTACAGTATTTCGCTATAAACCTTGTAAATTTACCGGTTTTGACCACCAAGTAATTTATGACACATATCCGCGGGCCATATCCGTGTTAAACCAGTGTGCAGCTCGCTGTGTATTCAGTTTCTCCAAATATCGATTAATCTTAACACACGCGTGGGACAGGTGTATAGCGGATTAGTGACTGAAATAGACTGGCTTCAGCGTAAAGATAATACGAGAGTTCCTAGACTCGCCATTTCTGATGATGTTAAAATAAAATAAAGAAAACATGCACTGTGTTTATCTGTGTTCGTAATATTTAACCCCAATTAACTGACACGGACTATCGGCCCGGTCTATTCCATATTAAGTTAGGAACTGTTACATTACGCTGTATTAGGCGTCATTTTTGTGTATATAAAATGTACATAGGAATGCCGCAGATCCTGATGAGCCGGCTCACGTGATCTACAATTCTCAAACATTTTGATATAAACGACAAGGTACATCTGTCGTGTTAAAAGCGTGACTCATTAGTCATCAGGGATTAGGGATCAATTGAAGAGCTAAATCACACCGCCGATGTACTTTGAACTCGATCTGAGGGTATGTATTCGCGATATTTTAAAAGGGACGAAACAAGGACGCCTCGAAGAGATCGGGGCCGAACAGGTTATTTGTGTTAAAACGTGTAACCGTGTACACGTTTCAACGCTTTCATATAGCTACATGCTTCCAGGTAAAGCGTTGTACACGTTTCAACTCTTTCACCTTGCTACATATGTATACGCCAAAGCGTGTTATACGCCTTGAAGCTAAACGTATTACACGCTTTAAAACTAAACGGTTTGACAATGTGTATTACACGTGTACGAACCGTATTATACGTTTAAACAACGTATACAACGCTACAGCAAACCGTTGCGTTCGCGTTGCGTTCGCGTTGAGTTTGCAAGTGTTGTCTACGGTGGAACAAAAACGGAGACTGCACTGTATATCAAATTGAAGGTATCGATGAGGCGATTGCTCTGGTGCAATATTTGTCGGAATTGGATGATTATGTCATCCATGATGGCCTCCAAAAGGTCCATTTATTCGAGACTTTGAACGTCTTTTTCTCAGGAACCACATGGCTCATGCTGGCCAAACTTCATAGTAAGTCAAGATCCTTGGGTGAAGCATTTTCAGATTTGGTAAAATGAGAGTCATCGCTTAATCCAAGATTGACCGCCATCTAAAAATAACACAATTATTTTAAAACACATATGAACTCCATGTCACATTCTCCTCTGGTGTTCATGGAGTCAGGTGAGCGAATTAGGGCCATCATGGCCCTCTTGTTTTTATTTTTCCTGGCTTTATCACCATTGAGTACCATAATTTACATTATGCTTGATTGGCTTCTGATAGTTGCTAACAACAGGGTACAGATAGCTTTTACCTTTCACCCCTAGGTAACTGGAATTGATTTTGATATGTTAATTTTGAAACCAATCCAATCATCACAAAATTATTTTCAGACTAGTCCATTTATGAAAAGGGGGTGTTATTGTTGTCAAAAGTATGAAAATTTTACTTGCAAAAAAATGCAGTTCCTGTTGTGACGGCTCATCTCAGCCTCACCAGGATCTACATGTTTTGCCAATACCACTATATACACTTTACAACAGGCATGTGGTGTTGAAAGGGTTAACCCTTAGAATGCTGGAAACGAAAAGTGTCGTCTGCTGTTGCTTAATATTTTGCCCTTTTTCTCAGTAAAAACATGGTTTGACAGCACTTTAGAATCATTTCCATTGGAAATGATTCTCAAGTGCTGTCAAAACATGTTTTTTATGAGAAAAATGGAAAATATAAAATAAACAGCAGACAACACTATTTTACTTAAATTCAGCAGTGTACGGGTTAACGCGTATTCCACATGCAATAGCTTAATCTAGACCAGATGATTTGTTTTCTGCGGAATTATTGCCTATTATTAAAACTGTATTCTCCAATGAATTTTATTCAATGAAACCGCTAACGGGATTGTCATTTCTAAGGTTCTGCCTTATTCTCCGGCATGCAGATGTTATTTCCCTCGTGTGCCCGCCTGTCACGCAGCACTCACGAAGGCGCGAGTCCATTTCATCAGCTTGAGAATTTATTTCACCGAGCAAGAAATAATTAATGTGAATTAGACATTAAACCGGCACAAAAACACGGATTAAGTTTCTCGTGTGATTTATCATGTTTGCATGCAGTAGGGGTTCCAGATAAGGAATCAGTAATTGAGTATTGTCACTCCATCATTTCTGAAGCAATTGGGTATTTCAAAATTTGAATTGGGTAAAATAAAGTATTGGAAATTACATGTACCGGTACTATAATTATTGAATAGTTTGCTTCGAAATGAAAACATGTCTTGGCATTTCATTAGAATTGTCTCCTTGGACATTCCAAGATGTGTTTTCATGGAAAATAAGAAAAATATGCTATATTTGTGGTCTGTTTATTATGCCCCACCACGATAGTGGAGGGGGCATTTAGTGTTACCCTTGTCCGTCCGTCCGTCCCGTCCGTCCCGTCCGTCCGTCCGTCCGTCCGTCCGTCACAAAACTTTAACGCTCAGGTAAATGTCTCATAATTTCTTCATCCTTCGACCGATCTGCTTCATATACACATTGCTCTAATGGTCCTCTACCGCCCTGTGCCAAATCCACGTTCGTCCTGCCCCCGCCAAGCCCAGGGTCAAGGTCACATACTTAGTGCTTCAAAAACTTTAACACTCCGAACTTTAACACTCCGGTAAATATCTTATAATTTCTGTTTTCTTTCACGGATCAGCTTCATACTTCATATACGCATTGCTGTAATGGTCCTCTACTGCCCTGTGCCAAACCCACGTTTCTCCTGCACCAAGCCCAGGGTCAAGGTCACATACTTGGTTCTTCAAAAACTTTGACGCTCGGGTAAATATCTTATAATTTCTGTTCCCTTCCACGGATCAGCTTCATATATGCATTGCTATAATGGTCCTCTACCGCCCTGTACCAAATAAACGTTTGTCCTGCCCCCGCCAAGCCGAGGGTCAAGGTCACATACTTGGTGCTTCAAAAACTTTAACGCTGAGGTAAAAAAAAATGTTGACTTGGAATTTGGCCTCATTTATTATCAAAGCGATATGTGGGGCATCCGTGTTCTATGAACACATTTTCTAGTTCTTTTCTGCAGCATGATAAAGGTACTACACATTTTTTATTGCTTTTTGATAAAGTCGCCACTTCTGATTCCAATTGGGTTTTTGGCAATTTTAATTGGATATTTAAGCAAATATGCAGCTTATCTGGAGCCCTGCATGTAGTCCGTACTCGTGAGGAGCTTGAATTGAGCAGTTAGCAAGATTGAATGTATTTGTTATAAAAATCTAAAAATGCCACTTGGAATGAAATATTACACAGGGCTTAAAAATATTCACTTTTCACACTTGCCCGGCCGGGCAAGTACAATTATAATCTACTCGCCCAGACAAAAAAGCTACTTGCCCAACATTTTAGGAAAATGTAAGTATATGTATTAATACCTTTAATAAATTAGCTTTTGTACCAACATTAATACTAGACATTATGTTTGTAAAACATGGATGTGCCCCTCTGGAATACTGGACTATAACTGGAGAAACTCTTACACACTTGTTGATGTAACGGACGGACGGACAAACGGAACCTCAAGAGCAAGGAAATATGTCCCCCTGTCTATCGCATAAGGGCATGATTAACCTAGGCAATCAGTAGATGCAATATATGTTTATTAAAACAATATGATATCACTCATTTGAACCGTCTCGTTTTGGGCTTGAACATTACTAATTGTTCAATGGGGTGGGGGTGTTGTTACCACTCATTTGAACCATCTTGTTTGAACATTATTAATTGTTCAATGGGGGGGGGTGCTTGAAAAGTTCATGAAAATCTGTGGGAAGGGGTGGGGGCTTGAACATTATTAATTGTTCAATGGGGTGGGGTCTCGTTTGAACATTATTAATTGTTCAATGTGTGGGGGGGGGGGCTTGAAAATTTAATGAAAAGCTGTGGGAAGGGGTGGGGCTTGTACTTTTCTGACATTAATCCAGCCCCATTCACACCCCAACCCCCTTGATGATAAATAATGACCAGTTCCTTAGATTGGTATTATACTTGTTCAAAATATGAAGCATGAGAACATAATACTGACTGATGGATTGCCAATGGTGTTACATGTATGTTCAACAGCAAAATGTGTGGGGTGGGTGAGGGCTCCCTTGTATATTTAACAATGAAAGTACAAACTTTCCTTCACTCAGGGACACCAATTTGTTCGAATTATTTTGCTACTGGCGTTTTCATGTTGGACAAGAAAATTGTGCCATGTTTATGAATGTAATAACGAGATGGTGCCTAAAAATTATATTGCTACAGCTTTTAAACGAGTACTAATATACATATTATTAAGATTATATAGCATTATTCCTTCTTTATCCGTTTATTATAAAGTTATTTTCAAAAATAAATATTCCACTATAATATGTCTATTAATAAACAAGAGTTATCTCCCCTAAGTCAGAGCAAGTCTAGAAAGTTTGTTTTAGTGCAAATTTGTATAACTTCGAACTCCTTGTTTGGTGTGTAGCACCAGAGGAAGACAAAATCAAACAATTTATAGGAATGACACAGTATATAAGACAGTAACCTGTGCTGGGCTAATGTTAAACCAGCATATGTTTTTTTTATGCAAAGTCATGCTGTCAACACCAATGGGGACATGATGGTTCACAACACAAATCTATAGGGTGTATGAAAGTTACAGAAATACTTCATAAACAGCTTAAAACCAGTGAATTAAAGAAAACAATTTGAAATAGCTGGAAATTAATCAAATTTTCTTACGGTAGTTTTCTGAAAATACAGAATGGCCTTTCCCGATGTGATGTGTCACTCGCTAAATCGGACCAGTGACAAAAAAATCCTCTCGCCAACATGAAATTGACTCGCCATGGCGAGCGGGGCGAGTGAATTTTTAAGCCCTGATTACATCTTATTCAGGGATTCGGCTGGCGATCGCCACTTTCGCAATTGGCGATACAAATAAACAATTGGCGATAAAAATAAACAATTGGCGATAAAAATTACAATTTTCGTGGAAAAAAATACAAAAAATAAAAAAAGAATTGGATTTATTTTTTCGAAAATTGTAATTTTTTATCGCCAATTATTGTTTTATTATACAATAAGGAGTCAGCTTGTCGGTCGGTCGGGTCGGGTCGGGTCGGGTCGGGTCGGGTCGGGTCGGGTCGGGTCGGGTCGGGTCGGGTCGGGTCGGGTCGGGTCGGTTCGGGTCGGTTCGGTTCGGGTCGGGTCGGTCGGCCTGTCTGTCTCTCTGTTGGAAATTCCCTTCCGCTCTATATCTTCTACACCCATCCATGGATTATCCAATGGCTTGGCACAAATGTTTCTCATGATGAGAAGGTGTGTCGCGATCAATAACCACGCACCTACGTCCAAGGTCAAGGTCACAGTTGAAGGTCAAAGGTCAAACCTATCGAAATTCCCTTCCGCTCTATATCTTCTACACCGATGCATGGATTATCAAATGGCTTGGCACAAATGTTTCTCATGATGAGAAGGTGTGTCGCGATCAATAATCACGCACCTATGTCCAAGGTCACAGTTGAAGGTCAAAGGTCAAACCTATCGAAATTCCTTTCCGCTCTATATCTTCTACACCGATGCATGGATTATCAAATGGCTTGGCACAAATGTTTCTCATGATGAGAAGGTGTGTCGCGATCAATAACCATGCACCTACATCCAAGGTCAAGGTCACAGTTGAAGGTCAAGGTCAAACCTATTGAAATTCCCTCGGCTAAATGGCTTATAATCAATAATGCCTCGTTTTCTTTGGCTGCCAGTGGGGGTATTCGTGTGCCGACAGGCCACATTTCTATTTTTTTTTGAAGTGGCAATTTTTTTATTTTCCCCAGTGGAATCCCTGCTTATTACATATATAGACGATCTCAAATGAGTTTCCATATTGATATGAGATTTATGAAACGAGTCACGCACAATTTATGCACCGAGCCTCTGGATGAGTTTCATAAATCTCATATCAACGGGAAACGAGTTTGAGATTCTGTTTATCACATGACTTCAGCCTTCAAAGATCAGAAAACTTTGAGATAGCCAATACGTTTCAGTGAGCAGATGCCATCGACTACGGTATTTTTGCATATATTTGAAATATTGGATTGTTCAGGTACTAAATGCTGCGCTCCCTTGCATTTAGTTCCTTAACTCTTTGCATGCTAGTGGCGAAAATATCCGCCAAACAAATTAGGACTATATGTTTTATTTCTCTCTGTAAATATGTCTTGGTATTTCATTAGAATCGAGTCCTCAGGACTCAATTCTAATGAAATTCCAAGACATGATTTTTTGTCCGCTAGTTTTGAACTATTTATAGCCCACAAGTTTCCCAGCATGCAAAGAGTTAAAAATCCAATATGTGAACAATAACTGATACATACAGCAGGGCTCCAGATAAGGAATTAATAATTGAGTAATGTCACTCCATCATTTCTGAAGCTGAATTGGGTATTTCAAAATTTAATTGGGTAAACTAAAATCACACTACTGTCTACACATCAGCAGACAGCAATTATTGAATAGTTTGTTTTGAAATGAAAACATGTCTTGGCATTTCTGTCTCCTTGGAGACAATTCCAATGAAATACCAAGACATGTTTTCATGGAAAATAAGAAAAATATGCTATATTTGTGGTCTGTTTATTGTTTTCTGCAGCATGATAAAGGTACCACATACTTTCTATTGCTTTTTTATCCTCGCTACTTCTGATTTCAGCTTATCTGGAGCTCTGCACACGGTATACATGCATGATAAGCAAAAATAACCAAATTTAATGAGAACTGAATGTACTTTCTGACATAGTCGATTACGTAGTGTCCTGGCTGAGTCAAAACAAGTTGTCATTTATCAAAATACCCTAGTCGCAATGCAGATCCCGATTGTGGTCTACATTGCTTAGGTCAGCCAATGAACGTTATTTCGACAATCGGTGTCACTTTTGATGACGCTGAATAATTCCGGTGTATTATACAAACATTGAGTTAATTTTTGCTGCCATTTTTCCCTGTGGCCTACAAATCACATTACCCACAATAGAGACAATACGCGATTCTGACTTTCGTATCCTCTCGGGAGTACTTTAGGCGCCAATCTTGGAATATGCCACAACAGTTCTGGACTGTCTAAGACAATTAAAGACGTTAAACTTAGCGAGGGACATCGGCTGCTGCATAATTCATTGTCTTAAATGAGTTACAACATGGCAGGTCTTCCGACCACTTCTTACACTGAAACAAGAAAGCGTACAGCTTTACACAGAGCTCCAGATAAGCTGCGTATTTGCTTAAATACCAAATCAAATTTGCCAAAAACCCAATTGAAATCAGAAGTAGCGACTATCAAAAAGCAATTACAATTTTATGGTACCTTAAATATCATGCTGCACAAAACAATAAACAGACCACAAATATAGCATATTTTTCTTATTTTCCATGAAAACACATCTTGGTATTTCATTAGAATTGTCTCCAAGGAGACAATTCTAATGAAATGCCAAGACATGTTTTCATTTTGAAGCGAAATATTCAATAATTGCTGTCTGTTGATGTGTAAACAGTAGGTGATTTTATTTTACCCAATTAAAATTTTGAAATACCCAATTGCTCAGAAATGATGGAGTGAAAATACTCAATTACTAATTCCTTATCTGTAGCCTGTTTACACTATTAAATTTCGAAAATTCAAGGAGTAATTTAGATGGCCATTCAATATGTATATGTTTAACCCTTTCAACACTACAGGGATGGGTTGTGGCCTAGGGGTTAGAACACATGATTTCCAATCCGGAGGTTGTGTGTTCAAACCTTGCCTCGGGCATCAAAAATTAATTCATCATTAATATAAGGTTACTGGCTGGCATTATGTATGCAAAATGTCATTGATTCCCAGGGATGTGTTGTGGCCTAGGGATTTGAAGACCGGAATTCCAATCCGGAGGTTGTGGTTCAAACCTCGCCTCGGGCATCAAAAAATACTTTCATTGTTTTCCATCCCTCTGGTCTGTCGGATGCGTCTTTAAACTGTTATCCCGTCTCTATGACTATGTGACCCCTTAGCTATTGGTGGAACGTTAAACCCATTCACTTTCACTTTTGTTATCAGTTGAAAGTGAGTTTGAATATTGTGGGGAGCTAGTTGGCGATCATTCTGTGCATCTGGGCAAACTGATCTTCATTTACACTGGCTGTGGATGCATTAAGTCCGTTTTGTCGGGTTATAGACCATATTTATGACTGTGACCGGAGAAATGGGGCTTATGGGATTTGTGACCAAGGCCAGTGTATCTCCTGATCAAATAGCACACTCGTGTTGCCTGATCATGATCTATATTGCTTTTTAGAAGTGTGATGGATGTTTGATTAATGGAATAGCGACCGGTGTAGATCCTGATCAGACTGTGCGTCCGCACAGTCGATCAGACTGTGCGTCCGCACAGTCTGATCAGGATCTGCACTGTTCGCAAAACCCATAAGCCCCTTATCTCCAGTCAGTCACATTTATTTTTGAGGAAATGCTTCACGTTGTGTTGTATTTGACTAGTGGCTACTTGAAAGCTATTTTCTTTCCAATTTCACAGTCTGACGGAAATTTATGTTCAGTTATATTATGTTATCAGTTGGAAGTGAGTTTGAATATTGTGGGGAGCTAGTGAGCGATCATTCTGTGCATCTGGGCAAACTGATCTTCATTTACACTGGCTGTGGATGCAGTAAGTCCGTTTTGTCGGGTTATAGACCATATTTATGACTGTGACCGGAGAAATGGGGCTTATGTGATTTGTGACCAAGGCCAGTATATCTCCTGATCAAATAGCACACTCATGTTGCCTGATCATGATCTATATTGCTTGTTAGATGTGTGATGGATGTTTGATTAATGGAATAGCGACCGGTGTAGATCCTGATCAGACTGTGCGTCCGCACAGTCTGATCAGGATCTGCACTGTTCGCAAAACCCATAAGCCCCTTATCTCCAGTCAGTCACATTTATTTTTGAGGAAATGCTTCACGTTGTGTTGTATTTGACGAGTGGCTACTTGAAAGCTATTTTCTTTCCAATTTCACAGTCTGACGGAAATTTATGTTCAGTTATATTATGAAGTTATTAGTTTGGAAGGAAATTAATATAGTATAGTATTGATTGTTTCTTCATTTTTATACGCCCGTTTGAAAGAAACTGGACGTATTATGTATTCATCTTGTGCGGGGGGCGGGCGGGCGGGCGTGGGCGGGCGGGCGGGCGGGCGGGCGTTCACAGCTTGTCCACGCAATAACTAGAGTTCTACTTGACGGATTGTAACCAAATTTGGTATACATGTTTATCACGGCAAGCCGAAGAAGCCTATCGATTTTGAAAAATCTCCGATGACTTATCTCCCCCCTTGGCGGCCATTATTAATTTTCGCACTCTGTATCCTTGTCCAGGCAATAACTCAAGTTCTACTTCACCGATCGAAACCAAATTCGGTATACATGTTTATCACGTCAAGATGAATTATCTCCACTTGTTGACTGGACTTGCCTCGACGGGCGTATATTCTGACCTTCGGCACTCTTGTTATAACTCCATGGACTAATTTCAAAGAATATGGGGAGATTTTGTCGTCATCCTGGCGTTGGCGTCGGAAATATAATTATTAACATCAATGACCAAGAACACATCGTACATGTTATACAGAAAAATAATGAGTCACGAAATGCTGTCAATTTGTGGCAAAATTAATGGGATCCTGGGTCCTTAAATGCACTTCTGATCCTATTTCATCCTGGCAATTTAAATACTCTGGTTACGTTTTGGGAAATAATAAATATCTTTCTCAGTTCATCTCAACAGTAAATGTTGTGACCACCATTTGAACCGTCTCGTCGAGACGGTTCAAATGAGTGGTCACACCATATATGTTAAAGAAAAAATTAAGGAACGGTAATATTTCAAAATTTGCACATGCTTAACCATTACGATGCTGAAATAAATTTCGTCGTCTGCTGTTTATTTTTTATTTTCCATTTTTCTCATCTACAGCATGGTTTGACAACACCTTAGAACCTTAGAATCATTTCCAATGGAAATGATTCTAAAGTGTTGTGAAACCATGCTTTTATCAAGAAAATAACAAAATATAAAACAGCAGCAGACGACAGTTATAGCTAAGTGTTCATAGCGTATTCCGAAAGTATTCAATTTTTCTCATCTACAGCATGGTTTGACAACACCTTAGAACCTTAGAATCATTTCCAATGGAAATGATTCTAAAGTGTTGTGAAACCATGCTTTTATCAAGAAAATAACAAAATATAAAACAGCAGCAGACGACAGTTATAGCTACTAAGTTAAGTGTTCATAGCGTATTCCGAAAGTACATTTAATTGGTTATAAAAAAAATGAAATTAGCTAATTTCACATACAAACTGGCTCGATCAAGTATCCTAGAAATGAAAAATGAGTTAATGTTGTGTACAATTCCGGTATTCATATATCCTGCTAATAAAAAGTGAAATTGTGTAAATTCCTAGAATTGCTGTTTCGTGATGTAACCAATAAATTGAATTTATCCCGTCAACACAGTGCGTATGTGCCGTGAAACACGGTGTTGTGAAACATTTTTGATATCCAGTCAATACAATTTTTGCATTTTACAGCCATTTGTAGGTGTTGACGGGATAAATAGAATAGTAGGTTAGTGCCGTGAATGGGAAAAAATATCTGGCGCGGCACGGAAACGGGATGTGCTCGGCATAGCCTCGCCCATCCCGTTTCCTGAGCCTGAACCAAAGTATATGTTGTGACCACTCATTTGAACCGTCTCGGCGAGACGGTTCAAATGAGTTGTCACAACATATACTTCTGATGAGAAATAAAGAAATCCTTCAGCCTTGCCGGATATTTTTCCCATTCACGGCACTAACCTACTATTCTCTATGACCCATCGTGGCAGAAATATGCTTGTTTACTTTGCGATCAGTTTCCCCAGACCATCCTGTGCCAGATTAGGTTCTAAACTATCGCTTATTATTCCACACGTGATTGAATTTTATTTATGCCGTAAATTATAGAATCTAGCTAACATTTGTGATAATTTAACCCTTACACCGCCGCTATCTTATTTTTTTTATGTCTGCTGTTCATTTTCTATTTTCCATTTTTATCATCAAAAACATGCTTTGCCAGCACTTTAGAATAATTGACAACATTCTTTGACAGCACTTCAGAAATTTGGAAATGATTCTGATGTGCTGTCAAACCATGTTTTTATTGAGAAATAAGGCAAGATATAAAAGTAACAGCAGACAACAATTGTTGTGTGTAGTGGTCTAAGGGTTAATATGGTCTCTATTAAACTTGTCACTAATTTCATGAGAAACTCGGCTAATTGTTTCATATGAAATCAGTAAACTCGTTCAATAAATATTATATTAAATCACCACTCATGTAACATCCTGTATTGATTGCATTGCATTCTGGGATATCAGTATACATGCCTCGTTAAGAGAGCGTGCCAGTTTTCATGCACATTTTATGCAGCCTGGGAGATTCACTTCGGTACAAATATTGGAGTTATAAAATTTCATTACGACATTTGATTACAATAATAAAATTGATTTGAATTCAGTGATCCATTAAGTATAAACGGCTGATTCCGGTGTAGTAAGGCTGCCTGGCACTAGATCGGGACATAGTCTGTCAGTGATTGAAGTTAAATATACAATGTATGCTGAACATATGGTATTCTCGTCTGTAGGAATGAATGGCCTTTTTGTGGAATTTATCGGGGTATAAACTTGGAAAAGTCGCGGGAATACTGGACGAAGGCCGTAAGGCCTCGTCCAGTATTCCTGCGACTTTTCAAAGTTTATATTCCCGATAAATTCCACAAAAATGCCATTCATTCCTTGTAATTCCAGCATTTGAAATAAATTCATCAAGAAAATGTGTTTATTTTCCGTTACGCGGAAAGTTCGGCGTGGGAGTTTACTGGGATTTAAATTTTGGACAGAGACTTGCTACGGGCCAATCAAATGTTAGGGAATTGTGTAAATATTTTTGTGCTGGAATTATTGTGTAATAACCAATTGCTGTTGATCTGACATAAAACCTCAAGCAATCAATAAATTTAAATACCAACCAATGAATTTTTTTCTATTTCCAGGTTCCGCCAACCGTAGCCGCCGACTATGACCGCGACACATATATGACAACGTGTGATATGTACATCCAGCGACTGTGATACCTGTAGTTATCTGTATTTATCTGTATTAGTGACCTGATTGTCTCCCCTACCCACGCAACATGGCGAGTCTATTCCGACGAAAACGCAGCCTTATATTTAAACTCCTCCTGGGAATCCCGACGCTGTGGCTATTTATAGTGATATTTGTGTCTTTCCAAAACAGCGGTAATGATGTTGCGCCTTACAGTAAAGACTCGCGAATCATCGTGAGAGAGAATCGTAATCTAAATCCTATAGTGAGACTTAAAAATGCAATAGTTCAGCCTTTCAATCAGCCATTCAATCCATTTATCGCTAAAACGACTGTGATAGTTCGCGGTGAACCCGGCAAGGATTTTGGGAAGGGTCGCCATGGCAACGGAGGCGGGGTTCACGATGTGGGAAATCCCGCCATGGAAGACACAAGGAACCACGTGGATTACGATGATACCCTGCGCTGGGAACCGGAATCCCCAGACGCACCAGGTGAGTGAACCGGGAAGCGGTAATGGTAATTTGTCCTTAACAGTCTTAACCCTCAGACCGCTACGCATAACAATTGTCGTCTGCTGTTGCTTTTATATATTGCCTTATTTTTTCAATAAAAACATGGTTTGACAGCACTTCAGAATCATTTCCAATGGAAATGATTCTGAAGTGCTGTCAAAGCATGTTGTAAATTATTTTAAAGTGCTGGCAAATCATGTTTTTAATCATAAAAATTGAAAATAAACAGCAGACACTATCCCCCATCCCCCTTCATGTCTGTATATGTGGCTCTGACTGGAGAAATGGGGCTAATGGGTAGCTGCTGATCAAATAACGCACTCCTGTAGCCTGCTTGTTAGAAACAGGACAGATTTTTCATTGATGAGTGATCGCAAAACCTGTAAGCTCCATTTCACCGGTCACAGCCACATATGACCTTGCAGATATAAAAACCCAATCAATTAATCTTTCATAAGAATTATTGCCTAACCACAGAATAAAACGTTGGAAGTGACTCCGACTAAATAGAGAATACCAGTCAAATGTCTTTTGATACCAAGTTTATCAGGCAAGGCTAGGAAACGCGTAAGAATTACTACCGATTCCGAGCCGAGCCTGGTATTCTATTTATCAGGTAACGTTTTATGCTAAAAACTATCACATATGACGTCGTTTTCTATGGAGAGAATGCGGATTTGTTTACGTTGCGTCATTACACTGACGTCATTCGGTAACGTCACGTGACGTCATCCGACCAATGGAACGTCGGTTTTCACTTCGTTGTAACTCGGATGTTTGTATCAGGTCAATGCCTGATACAACAATATGTTATCAGTCAGTACGTATTTGGTCAATACAGGGCATGTTGCCTGATAAAGACTAAATAGCGTGCGCTCAGTATGCCCATTTATTACGCTAGTGGATTTTGATTTTTTTAATACACTGTCGTTACTCCACCAAAGCCCATACTCATTTATTCTCTGTTTTATTTTCTCTTTCCCAATCTGGCATCTTCTGTACATAAATAGTGGTACGGAACGAGGGAAATGAAAGCAAGCAAACAAATTACCCGCATCATCTCGATGCGAGACACTTGAAATAAGCCAAAATCACTTTAACACGTCCCTATAGCAATGTGAATCTTGATTATGTGCAAATCTCTCCCGTTCCCAATTTGTCAGGAAATTATTGGGCTATTTGGGGAAGAAATGAGCGAAGCAATTAGAAAATGCACAACTTTCTGTTCTCGGGCCGACTTGGATTATAATTCATGTGGTGATTTTTTTATTTTCCCCAGCGGATTCCGCTGGGGAAAATAAAAAAATCACCACTTGAAATTTTTTTTTAAAAAAAATATTGTTTTTCTTATTTTTTTTCGAAAATTGTAATTTTTTATCGCCAATTGTTTATTTTTATCGCCAATTACGAAAGTGGCGATCTCCAGCGGAATGGAATCCCTGATTATAAGGTAACAAGCTTTATGTTGGTCCTATTTGGCACTGACTGGTAACATTATGTCGTGTCAGGCATTGACCTGATACGAATATCCGGCTGAATTGGAAATTGACGTTTCATTGGTCAAACATCATCGCTAGTTACCGCTAAAATAACAAGTCACACATCACCAAATGTACATGGTTTATGCAAACAATAAATAGAGGAACTTACATGAGTGATGATTTAATATGATATTTATTAAACGAGTTTACTGATTTCATAAGAAAGCTGCTATGCCGAGTTTCTTATGAAATTAGTCAACAAGTTTAATAAATATGATATTAAATCAACACAAATGTTAGATTCTGTTTATTGCATAAGCACATGATCATAATATGAAGCTGTATTTGTCACCAAACTGGTTTTCTGTAACAAGCTATTTTGCATATTAATTGTATTGCACTAGTGTATTATCATGCTTATGACACTGTGTTAATACACGGCCAGCCCCCATTTTATCCAATAAAAACGGTATGAGAATGAAAATAAAAATATTCTCACTCAGGACTGCTTTCATTGTCATCAACTGGACTTATTAAATTACATGTACTTATTAAACTTATTGAAGGTACATGCCCACTTAGTAGGCACAAACTGTTCTTTTAATATGATTTAAATAAGTGTATAATTGTGTCACTATTCCACACATTTTACTTAAACTTACGAGTGCTCGCTATACATATATAATCATTTAGTAATAATTCCAGCACAAAAATATTTACACAATTCCCTAACATTTGATTGGTCTGTAGCAAGTCTCCCAGTAAACTCCCATGCCAAACTACTTTCCGTAGCCGTCAACCGCAGTTTGAAAAGTCGCGGGAATACTGGACGAGGCCTTCTGGCCTTCGTCCAGTATTCCCATGACTTTTCCAAGTTTATACCCCGATAAATTCCACAAAAAGGCCTTTCATTCCTATAATATTTATTTTACTGGTAGTGATGCGCAGTGGTATCAGGCTGTTTTCATATACATATTTTTTAATTATTTATACTAACTAAATATGTCGCGTGAAAGAATAATATTTTCGACAGATTATAAAATATGATCATGGCACATCAGTCGAAAAATAAATACAGGGAATAAATAGTAATGTCCATTAACATTTCAAGGAAGCATTGTTATCGCCCCTGATATCAGTGTGGAAATTTATTTCTGATATAAAATGTATAATAACGTCAATCAATATGTAGGGTAATGGTGAATCAATGTTTATTTTGCCAGAAAATATCTTGGCTGATATGTCTCTGATATAAAGAACACTTTGTGCCTACTGAGTGGGCATGTACCTTTAACAATTACTGAAATTATCAGATTTCTTTCTTTGTTCATATTGCTTGTATGTCTGTAATGCCATGCATCCGGCTCCCAATGCTGGTTAACACGATTTTAAATTGCCCCAGAAAATGTCTTGATTAAACTTGAAAGCTAAAATACACAGATCATTTGTTAAAGACATTTGCCGCGCGATGACAAGCACGTTTCCAATCAATTTTATTGTCTGATCAGTGTCTGCAGCCGTTGTGGGAATACTGCAAAATTGACAATTTTAACCCTTAGAATGTGGGAACCGAATATTGCCGTCTGCTGTTGTTTCATATTTTGTGTTTTATGTTAGTAAAAAGCATAGTTTGACAAAGTGCTGTCAAACCATGTTTTTAATGAGAAAACTGGAAAATAAAAATCAACAGCGGATGACAAAAAATAATTCAGCATTAATTGTAAGGGTACTGGCTGACATTATGTATGCAGGGGCAGATCCAGCATTTGGGGGGGTGTTGTCTAGTTACGAAGGTAACTCTTGCAATCTACTCCCGTACCGTACGGACGGTACGGGAGTAATTGCAAGAGTTACCGTTCGCAACAAGGGGGTTGTCCTATTTTCGAGCTCTTCGAAAAGCACTTTCCTGTGTTTTACGGCATTTAAATTGAATGGGGTGGGGGGGTTCCAACCCCGGAACCCCCCCTCCAGATCATTGGTTCCCAGGGAACACCTGACTTCCAATCTTTTTTTTTATTGTCAACGTGGTGGTTGGTTGTGAGCATGTGATGGGTATAATTACCAACCACCACAGGTGGAAGACTCAGACCTATGACACCAAACAAATGCCCATTAAAAAAAAATCCCATTACCCAACCCACTTGGTCTCGTACATTACCATCTTCTATTTATAGAAAGGTGGGTAAGAATAAGGCTATTATAGAAAGAGCCCTCTCTTTTCCGATTCGCACAAACACAATAAACATCGATTAAATGTATAAAATATGTCTCTGGCAATCGATCAAGGTATTAGGTGTGTGAATATACTCACTTCAAATCGCTGTTTCAAGCATTTATTGAGTTATTCGCGTTTTGATTACCCCATCCAAAGCGAAAGTTGCGTGTACGAAAGAATCTGACACAGAATCGGAGGCCGTCCGGCGTGGATTATCGGTCATATTTGGCCGATAGCTGATCGCCAGCTCAAACTAATGACGTGCACCATGACCATATACATTAGAAACTCCAACCATACAACGTTCGTCCAATTGTGATCGTTCACCGATCTAAAAAAACCTTTTTTGTCTAATTTCGTTCATTATCTGGAACCGGGTCAATGCACCATCTTCCATAATACAACCGGAATCGTCTATGTAAAGAACATCTCTGATTGGCTAAATCTAAACTGTGATGACGTCATTCAACCTATTTTGGGATTCCAGAAGACATAATCTGATGTACGCGATTCGGTGTGAGATTCTTTCGTACACGCAAATTTCGCTTTGGATGGGGTATACAAAATGCGAATAACTGAATAAATGCTGGAAACAGCGATTTGAAGTGAATATATTCACACACCTAATACCTTTATCGATTGCCAGAGACAGAAGTCATACATTTAATCGATGTTTATTGTGTTTGTGCGAGCCGGAAAAGAGAGGGCTCTTTCTATAATAGCCATATTTATACTCTCCTTTACAACTATAGTTGTGTGCTATGCGATCAGGAAAGACATTATCACCGGAGATTAATGACCAAGTAACTCATCAATAATAAGATAACAGGTGTTTTCTTGGTGTCCGGTTTAGAGAGGTTCCACTGTATTGCATGACTGTGCAGAATACACACTTTGATAGAAATGTCACAATGACCTTTCAGTTCACCCATTGGAATATCAGAATCAGCTAGTAGACAGTTTTATTGAGCCCGTTTCCATGATCAAAGTTGCCTCTATTTGCTATCTGGACGTGTACAAGCCTCTGTGGGATTGAGATTGCACTGGATCCAGATCAGACTGCAGTTTGACTGCCAGCTGATAAATGTGGCTGTGACTCCATGGAGAAATGGGGGCAAATGGGATTTGTGGCCAGTGTAGCTCCTGATCAAACAATACAAACCTGTAGCCTGAAAATGATACATGTATATTGTTTGTTAGAAGCATGACGGGTGTTGCATAGGTGGAATAGAGAACAGTGCAGATCCTGATCAGACTGTGCGTATGCACAGGCTGATCTGGATCTACACTGGTCGCACAACCCATAAGCCCCTTTTCGCAAGGCACAGCCAGAGTGGGGGGTGGTTTCACTAAACGTTGTATGACTAAAATGTTCGGAAGAGCAAAATTATGAAAGTCTGTAAATTTCGCATTAACAGTGTTTTCTTGTAAACAATTATTGGATTTACAACTATGCTCAAAATTGCTCGACGATCCTACATTTGCACTTACAAACATTTTAGTTGTACAACGTTTAGTGAAACGGGCCCCTGACTTTTACAAGTTCACATGTATACCAAGACGAGCTGTCAAACAAATATTGTTATAATCTCCGACCAGTTCAGATGCAGTTGAAAGTGGCAGCAGAGCTGGTGTTTTATGTCATAACGATGTCACTTCGTATTGTCTTTGTCTTGGATATTAACGAACGTATGTCTGGCTAGTTCCAGCCAGTAGATTACAATAGATTACGCCTTCAGTCTGAAACCCTGCCTTCACACCCAGATAATTATACGCTGCTATATATTCACAACAAAAATGGGCATATTTCGAATTTCGCTATTTTCACATGATACTTTGACTACTGTAAAGGGATGGATGGTGACCTAGGGGTTAGAACACCGGACTTCCAATCTGGGTTCAAACCTCACCCTAGACATCAAAAATACTTTCATAGTATTTCCATCCTACTGGTCTGTCGAATGAGACTTTAAACTGTGGTCCCGTCTCTATGTGACCTGAGCTGTTGCTGGGACGTTAAACCCATTCACTTGTTGACTATTATAAGTCCGAGCTTGACAATACTTCATGCGTGCATTGATATATATTGAAGCCACATTTCTAGTCTGTGTATTTTTCTAAAACAAATTGTAATTATTACTTTTAGGGGAAGGGGCCAAGTGACTTTGGTGTGGTATGGACCTGGAACCAGGTCAGGTTATTCTAATTTCAGGGCTGAATATAAATTTATTTTGATTTAAAGATTCCGTTCTGATTTTGGGATTTTCTCCCCGATGCGGCAGGTTACATGCTGGATCGAACTCGTTGGCCCGGCTTTAAATGACCTTAGCTATTGATAGGCTGTTAAACACCAATAAGTCAATCAATCAATTATCTGTGCAGTCTGATCTAGGTGTACACTGGCCACCGTGAGACTCTTTGTTCGTGTGATAGTCGACTGTAAAAGGCTTCTGGATATGTGTATGTGACTGCAGAAATGGGGCTTGTGGGAATCCGCAGTCCGATCAGGATCTGCACTGTTCGCCATTCCATCAATGAAACACATGTCATACTTCTAACAAGTGATATCAATCGTTATCCTTCCAGAGTATGCGTTGTGATCCGATGGGCCCCGTTTCACTAAACTACATATGACTAAATTTTCGTACATGTAAGTGCAAATTTAGGATCGTCGGTAAATTTCAATTGATGGATTTTCATTTATTGAGCATAGGCTGCATATGCAGCCTATGCTCAATAAATGTAAATCCAATAATTGTTTACAAGAAACATTGAAATTTACAGACTATCATAATTTTGCACTTACGAACATTTCA
Organism: Conchocele bisecta; assembly: GCA_029237695.1. Taxonomy (NCBI): domain Eukaryota; kingdom Metazoa; phylum Mollusca; class Bivalvia; order Lucinida; family Thyasiridae; genus Conchocele; species Conchocele bisecta. The sequence continues at coordinate 59,269,628 of CM055281.1, forward strand.
TTTGTACGAAGTTTAGTGAAACGGGGCCCCAGGACCCTACACTGGTCACAGACACCATATACACCCGTTTCTCCAGTCACGGCCGCATATAATGAGGACCCTTGGAACTGATGAAGGGTAATTGAAGCGAGCATCTGACATCTTGTTTACTTCGACCCCCTAATTCTGCAGCGACTCGGACAGGCAAATTACTGAGTGGAAGTAATGTTATATATTAGCTGCTGTCTATTGGATGCGTAGGAAATTGTGAACGTTCTCTCTCGTAGGATCTCGCCTGTGCATGGCAGGCAGCCCGAGTCTGGTTATGGAAATCGTGACACTGGCTTATGTTATAGCAGTGCTTGTGTTTATCTTGGCAACTGGGTGGGTGGTTGGTCGGGCGAACGCGACGGCGTTATTTAACGGTATGGGTTCCTCCTAATATAGGAATCATGATTTGTCTGGTTTGGCCCTCAGGTACGTTTTTATCTTTGGCTCTTTTGTTACCTGGGAGTTGAATTGGGTTATTGCCCATTATAAAAGTAGTTGATTAGTACTGATCCTACTGATTTTGGGAGGGAGCCAAGTGATTCTGGTGTGGCGAGGACCTGGCACAAGATCAGGATTATTCTTTTTATTGTAAATATTCAGTTCTGATTTTGGGATTTTCCCCCCATTTGTACATGTACTTGAACATGTACATGTACTTGTACAGATTTAGTACTAAACCCCTTGACCCGGCCTTAAATGACCTTAGCTGTTGATAGGCCGTTAAACAAACCCCAACAAACTAACTTGGCAACTGGACTGCAATGCCTCATATTTAACCATTACACTGCTATCTTATGTTTTTGTCGTTTGCTGTTTATTTTCCATTTTTATCATCAAAAACATGCTTGAAAGCACTTTAGAATAATTAACAACATGCTTTGACAGCACTTCAGAATCATTTCCATTGGAAATGATACTGAAGTGCTGTCAAACGATGTTTTTATTGAGATATAAGGCACCATGGATATAGAAGCAACAGCAGACGACAATTGTTGTGTGTAGCGGTCTAAGGGCTAAGACTGTTCTTTACAGTCCAAAAGTTAGATAGAGTGCAGTCTCCAGTTGGAAGCATGCAAAGGGTAATTTATCGATGGAATTGATTCATCCTTTCCAGAATCCCGATATCCCGGGTTTTGTCATCAGGTACATTTTTGGATTTCTTGTACGTGGTTGTGTGTAAGGTTTGATACTGTTTATATGTGGTTCCCACGCAGCAAACCGTGTAGGCTCTGACTGCAAATGCACAGTCTGATCAGGATCTGTGGGTGGCAGGTGGGTCCAGCATGCGATGGGTATTTAACGATACCCCAAACGGAGACCTGGTTTGGCCCTCAGGTACGTCTTTGGCATTTTTGTATGTGAGGGTTAAGTCAGGTAATACCTCTTGTATGAGTAATACAATTATTCATAATCCTATTACTTTTATGGGAAGGGGCCAAGTGACTTTGGTGTCGTATGGACCTGGCACCACGTCAGGTTATTCTAATTTCAGGGCTGAATATATTTGTTCTCGATGTAAATATTCTGTTCTGATTTTGTGATTTTCCCCCCAATGCAGCAGGTTAAATATGGGATCGAACCCGTTGGCCCGGCCTGACATGACTTTAGCTGTTGATAGGCCGTTAAACACCAATAAACAAACAACAAACTGATCAGGATCTACACTGTTTGCCATTCCATCAATGAAACACCCTGCATGCATCTAACAAGCAATATAGATCGTTATCGGGCTACAGGAGTGTTATTTGATCAGGAGTTCCACTGGTCACAAATCCCATAAGCCCCATTTCTCCAGTCAATGCCACATACATACACTTTTGCACATCAATAAGCCCCGTTATGTTGTGACAACCCACATATACCAGGGAAGTGTACATAATATCAGGGCTCCAGATAAGGTGCGTATTGGTGTATTTTACACACTTATTTAGCTGAATATGCATTGATTATCAACACTGGGAGTACAAAATACTCACAGCAGTGTGAAAATACGTAGTGGAAATTGAGTAGTGGAAATACTGTAATAAAGTTGAAAATTTACTTAGTTGAGCAGCAAAAAGTTTGCTTTTTGCAGCTCAACTAAGTAAATTTTCAACATTATTACAGTATAAATAAGTGAATAAGTAATAATACACTGAATGTTTATATTTGTTTTATGTTGTTTTGATCATGTGTTCCCTATTTAATAGTAAAGAAAATCAATAATCCATTTGTACAAATAAAATACGCATTTAATTTGAAATCAGGGGGTACAATACTCTTTAGACACAAACCTTATATGGAGCTCTATCATATTATTAAATTCCATAACATACGTTGGTTAGATGTACATTTTCTTCGGGAATACTCGCACTTGCAAAACCTAATTATTTCTCGCTTCTATGAAATATGGGAGATATAAATCTGTCTACAAGCCCCATATTAGCTGCGTTTCATACCCCACAAAGCATTTTTCCATATATATGGAAATTTCTGCCACCTAAGCTATAATGAAAATCTACATATCTTTGCGTAACAGAGGCATATTTATAATTGCATATATGTTCCTGTACATAGAATATTGGTAATGACAGATGTCATACCACATATTTGTGCTTCCGCAAAAAAACAAATGGTGTCTGAATGCTTAGGGTTCTTACAGTATATCCCAGGCCCGTAGCGGGGAATAAAACAATGCCACGGCAGACTATCGAGCGGGAGCCCTCACCCATAAAAAATCTAGACCCCGAAAATGGTGTTTCCTGCGTTCTGGAGCCAAAATAGTGCCACTGAGTGCCGTGGCTGCCGTGGTGGTGTCTACGACCGTGTATCTATCACAGGTTATGGCAACCTTGCACTGCATGATACAAACATGTAAGTTAATTAAGGAGGAGTGCCTGGATCATCATATATGGCTGAGACTGGAGACATGGGGCCTATGGGTATTGTGACCAGTGTAGCACCTGATCCAATAGCACTCTTCTGTAGCCTGATCACTCTCTATCTATTGCTTGTTAGAAACAATTGATAGGTGTTTGATTGATGGAATTGTGAACAGTGCAGATCAGAGATTACTTTCAGCGGAAGGGACCAAGTGATTTTGGTTTGGTATGGACCTGGCAGCAAAATTGCAAAGTATACTTATGTAGCAAAGTATACTTTGAGGGAGAAATTTTCAATTTAAAGATAGTTTTATTAATTTTTATTATACTGAATTTATTACATTATCACAGCCATTTTGGCTGTGATAATGTAATAAATTCAGTATAATAATTCTGCATACTTTTAATCATCAAATATATGCAGTCGTCGGTTCTATATGACATAATGCATTTCAGGAAAAATAAATGATTACTCCCTCAAAGTATACTTTGCTAGATAAGTATACTTTGCAATTTTGATGAAATCGGCTACTCGTTATTCTAATTTTAGGGCTGAATATATATTTTTATTCCCCCAGTCTCAGTAGAACCGGAGGCGTATAGTGGTTGGACTGTGTGTCCGTGTGTGTTGTCCGTCCGTGTGTCCGGCATATTAAGAAGTTCTCATGAGTTTCTTCCATGCTACCCTTAATATGACCTTAACCTTTTGACCTTCACAACTTTGAACTTGTTCACTCACGCATTAAGAAGTTTGCCGGAGTTCGTCAATTCTGTCATAACTTCTATATCCCTTGAAGGAGTAACTTACATATTTCAATACAGCATACTTGTGGACAAATTCCACACATCCATGCTACCCTTAATATGACCTTGACCTTTTGACCTTCACAACTTTGAACTTGTTCACACATTAAGAAGTTTGCCGGAGTTCGTCAATTCTGTCATAACTTCTATATCCCTGGATGGATTTTTTTAATATTTAAATAATTCCAGCACAAAAATATTTACACAATTCCCTAACATTTGATTGGTCCGTAGCAAGTCTCTGTCCAAAATTTATATCCCAGTAAACTCCAATGCCGAACTACTTAACGTAACCGTGAGTCGCACGCAGTTAATATAATTCTTAAGAAAACGGAAAATAAACACATGTTCTGGATGAATTTATTTCAAATGCTGGAATTATAGGGAATGAATGGCCTTTTTGTGGAATTTATCGGGGATATAAACTTGGAAAAGTCGCGGGAATACTGGACGAGGCCTTCCGGCCTTCGTCCAGTATTCCCGCGACTTTTCCAAGTTTATACCCCGATAAATTCCACAAAAAGGCCATTCATTCCTATAATACATGTATCATACTTGTGGACAAATACCACACATCCATGCTGCCCTTAATGACCTTCACATTTTGACCTTCACAACTTTGAATGTTTTCACACATTAAAAGTTTTCACCGGAGTTTACATAAGACTTGTGCACAAATGTCACACACCTATGTTGTCCTTAATATGACCTTGACCTTTTGACCTTCACAACTGTGCTTATGAATACTTTTCACTTTTGGTTAATTAACTTTGCCACAGTTTCTCCAATCTGCCACCGGGGGGCATATTTGTGTGCCGACAAGCCACATTTTCTTGTTTTTGATGTAACTATTCCGTTCTGATTTTGGGATTTCCACCCCGATGCAGCTGGTTAAATCCGGGATCAAACCGGCTTGTACTTTTTGCAAATACTTTTCATATTTATGAGAACAAAAACACCCACTTTTCATAAATGGACTCGAAAACCCGAATCTCCTCAACGGCTCACTGTAGTCTGATCAGGGTATTCACTGTTTTCCAACTCACAAATATAATCATTATGTAACCATTAACCCTTTCTACAACACAGGCCTGCATAGTGGTATTGGCAAACAGTGTAGATCCAGATGAGCCGGCTCGTGACGAGCCGTCTCATCAGGATCTGCACTTTTTGCAAGTAATTTTCTGAAAATCATTTTCTGATGGTTGGATTGGTTGCAAAATTAACATATCAAAATTAACATATCAAAATTAACATATCAAAATCCATTCCAGTTACATGTATTTCAGGGGTGAAAGCGTTAAACACCATTAAATCAGTTTTAATATAATGGTTTCATGGCGAAAGTGACTGAACTTGAGACTTTTTTGTTTAATTTTCCCAGAAACATCTAAAATATGTTGGGTCGGTCAGATTGTCAGCACTACAATACATTTTTGGCCGCTGGTGCTAATTTTTTAAGGTATGTTTTTACCGACACCATCTCGTATGCAAAAAATTGCTGGTTTTCCCGTAATACACACGATACATCGTGAGTTGTATACAATCCCTGCTCCAGACTCTCTGAATGACATGCAATCATTAGTTCGAGGTTTTTATGCTAGCTATATAAATAACTAATTTCCTGGAAAGATTTACCGACGTGTCCAGTAGCCTATTTCATCAACATTGCAAAGTATACTTTAGTAGCAAAGTATACTTTGAGGGAGAAATTTTCAATTTTATGATAAATTTATTAATTTTTATTATACTGAATTTATTACATTATCACAGCCAATTTGGCTGTGATAATGTAATAAATTCAGTATAATAATTCTGCATACGTTTAATCGTCAAATATATGCAGTCGTTAGTTCTATGTGACATAATGCATTTCGGGAAAAATAAATGATTACTCCCTCAAAGTATACTTTGCTAGATAAGTATACTTTACAATGATGGTGAAATCGGCTACTGGTGTTCTCGACTTTCCTACCATTTATAGGCTTAGGACGACAGCTAATATCTTAGGCTTACACAATATTGTGTTGTCTATCGAGTAATACAAAATGTCTAGGATTTAAATTTTGAGTTATCCAGTCTGGTTGCACATATGTACAGTCTGCTCTGGGCGCTATAGCTTTCAAAGAGTCGATTTTCCTATTTCCAATTTTCCCAATTAAGAATTTTCTTTTTTCCCGTTAAAGAATTTTATTATTTACCAATAGAGAATTTTCTTATTTCTAATAAAGAAATTTTGTATTTCCCAGGTCTCAACGAGACAGTTCATATGCGTGGTAACAACATATATTTTTATGGAGAAATCAACAAAATAATCCGATTTTTTTTTAATAAAATGTATCGTATTTATAGATTTCAATGGGTGGACTTGCATTATAATACACCCACCCCTTTTTGTGAACCGACATAGAAAACAACACTTCTTGTCCTGGGGGCCGTTTCACCAAACTTTGTACAACTAAAATGTTTGTATGTGCAAAATGATGATAGTCTGTAAATTTAAAAGTAACAATGTGTTTTGTAAACAATTATAGGATTTACATTTATTGAGCATAGGCTGCATATGCAGCCTATTCTCAATAAATGTAAATCCATCATTTGAAATTTCCAGACGATCCTAAATTTGCACTTACAAACATTTTAGTCGTACAAAGTTTAGTGAAATGGGCCTCAGGTATATTAATATAAACACACACACACATATATATACATATACCAACGGATGTTTTCCTATGTCGTGTACATGATATATTATATAAATCGTCTAAGCGGTAACCATGTGATGGATTGTCTAGGACTTGTGCTGATGAAGTGCCGTCTATTTATGAAGGGCAGGCAGCCTGGCCACAATTCACTGAGTAAATCAAAAAGATGAAGAAGAAAATAAAGGCGCCAGGCTAAGAGACTTAAACTGTGGAACGAATTCCGAAGCGACTAATTAATTATGTTTGGGACACAGTCTGACTAGACCCGGCTTATTCGTGGCTGAGTGGTGAAACTGGGTTCATCGATTTTGTGGCAAGTCTACAAAAAAAAATCTACAAAAAAAAGTAGCTTGTTAAATCAATTAGTCCTTTACATATGACCTTGCAAATCCACGTTTGGTTTTGTCCTTTATAAATTGTGTATTCTTATACATGTATGTATGTAAGGAAGCAAATAGACTTGTAAATATGGACATGTTCAGGACCCTAATTTATGTTAGGTAGCCCAAATGACCAATGCTCAACGGTGTATTATAGATTTTCAATGGCGAGACTACAATCACAAGAACAAAACACTTATCCCTCCACTTGAACGTCTCTCCAATCATTAGAAGTATGTCCGGCTCTTGTGATCGGTATGGCAACCATGGTTGGAGATTAGAACACAGGTTTCGGGTCATCATATAAATGGTCTAGTTGTTTCGGTGATCAGTGTAGGCCCAGATCAGCCTGTGCATCCACACAGTCTGATCAGGGTCTACACTGTTCACATCAAATAAATGGTCTAATTGTTTCAGTGATCAGTGTAGGCCCAGATCAGCCTGTGCATCCACGCAGTCTGATCAGGGTATACACTGTTCACATCAAATAAATGATCTAATTGTTTCGGTGATCAGTGTAGGCCCAGATCAGCCTGTGCATCCACACAGTCTGATCAAGGTCTATACTGTTCACATCAAATAAATGATCTAATTGTTTCGGTGATCAGTGTAGGCCCAGATCAGCCTGCGCTGTCCTTACATTCATAATGGAAATGCCCATTCAATGTTTTATATCCCAGTACATTTCATTAGCCCTACGTGACGTCGCGCGACATTGATTTGTTAAAGTTTGTTTGACGTCCAGCAATTGCGACAAAATTACGTAAAACAAGATTATTCTTAATTTTAATGCCATATTTACATATTTTGAATCTATCAGAAAATGCAGTGTAAATATAGGTAATAAAACCATGGGCTATTGCATTTACTGTGGTGAACAATACATTTGGTCTGTTTAAAGTTTGCGAGGACTCCTTTGAACTCCACGCACTTTAAACAGACAAAATGTATTGTGCACCCCAGTAATTAAGCGCATTAACAGCCCATGGTTTTATATCTTAAATGTTTGTAAGTGCACAAAATGGAGCTCTGTCAACCTTATCTACTGTTGATGTTTTTAACCCTGTCACCCCTAAGTAACTGGAATGGATTGTGATATGTTAATGTTGCAACAAATACAATTGTCACAAAATGATTTTCAGACTAGTCCATTCATGAAAAGGAGGTATTTAAGTTCTCAAAAATATGAAAATTACTTGCAAAAAGTGCAGATCCTGATGAGACGTTGACGAGCCGGCTCATCTGGATCTACACTGTTTGCCAATACCACTATGCAAGCCTGTGTTGTTGAAAGGGTTAATGGTTACATAATGATTATATTTGTGAGTTGGAAAACAGTGAATACCCTGATCAGACCACAGTGAGCCGTTGAGGAGATTCGGGTGTTCGCTGGTCCGGTATATAAAGTTCCATTTGTAACAACACATTACAGATTGAAAGATATTTGCTTAGTAAAAGTCAACATTCGTACAAAGCTGGACGTAGATTGATTGTGTGCATCTGTGTTTCTGTTCAATAGTCACTGCTTCAGGATGAGAGATGGCGTTTAGACCATAGAAATAGGGGATATTCATATTTTTGCAACGAATATGACATATATGTTCATCGAGTGGTGTGGAATGTCCATATTTCACGAGTGAAATATGGACATTTCGAGTTTGATAAATGGACATTTCACACCACGAGATGAACATATATGTCATATTAGTTGCAAAAATATGAATATTCTATTTATTATCTACCGCTGCATGGAAATTAGCAGTGTTTTAGACTGTATATGGTAATGAATGTGTATTTGCAGCCTATTTGCACTCGGCACTGCAGATGCGCGTTATGAATATAGATAGCGGAAGTAGTCGTATTTTCACCGGAAGTTGTTTATTTCATCGATGAGAACATATGACTTTTATTGACATCGTATAAACTATGTATTTCATGGGTAGGTATATAATAAATCGTAGTATTAGACTCTTACACATTTTGAACTGAACGTAAATGGGGCTGGGGGGCCTTTTCACTAAACTTCGTACAACTAAAATGTTTGTAAGTGCAAAATTATGATAGTCTGTAAATTTCACATTAACTATGTTTTCTTGTAAACAATTATTGGATTTACATTTATTGAGCATAGGCTGCTTATGCAGCCTATGCTCAATAAATGTTAATCCATCAATTGAATTTTCCAGACGATCCTAAATTTGCACTTACAAACATTTTTTTTATTGAACCATACTGACCAATACTGCAGATCCTGATGAGACGGGTCATTACGAGCCGGCTCATCAGGATCTACAGTGTCTGTACAAGTTTGTAGGGATGGATTGTGGCCCAGGTGTTAGAACACCTGACTTCCAATCCGGAGGTAAATGTGGGTTCAAACCTCTCCTTATTCGTCAAAACTGCTTTCACAGTATTTCCATCCCACTGGTCTGTCGGATGAGACTTTAAACTGTGGTCCCCGTCTCTATATGACCTTAGCTGTTCGTGGGACGTTAAAACAATTGACTTTTGTACAAGTTGGCAGTATGTAGGTTGGGTGAAAGGGTTAAATTAGCATGTGTATATATTCCACTGACCAGTTCGAAATAGGGTTGGTTATCTATGGTTTGGCATCAACAGAATCATCAGTAGACATAATGCAGATCATGGCTGAAGTTCCTAGGCCAGTGGCGTAGCCAGAGCCTCTAAAACACCGAGGCCATAACATTGGTCCGTGTCGACATAGCGGAGCGAGGTATGGGGTTTCTCAGGGCATCCCCCTCCACACGATTTTGTTTTGGAAATCTACATCGCATTTCCCGCGTTCTGACGTATTTTAGATAGCTATGTTCAACAATATGTTTTGCTCATTTTATAGGAATTCTATTGAAATCATAGAGAATGGCAGAATACTTTATATGATATTTGCTGCCTGGGGCTTGTCCCCCGGGATAAATACTGAGGCATACCATTACATGGTCACGAGTCCTGGAGTCACAAACTGCTTTTATTGTGAAAGCATAACATAAAAAGTCTGGAAAATATCACCGGCAGTTGCTCGGTGCACCTCAATGTGGCTACGGCGCTGCAGGCCTGTGTGTGGTAGGTATTGAGCCGGCATATAGTACCAATTGAACGGACATTATATGGGCACTTTATTGCATTTGCCTCCCTTTCATTTCCCTGGACAGCCCATATAAGGTCATCACAAACTCGGCCTTATCCTGGTTTGGTCGGTGTGTTTCCTGGTCAACTAACAATTTGGTCCCTTGTAGGTGAAGTGAACGGCTCGGTCGAAACACCGCGCATTGATGGGTCACTGTTTAAATTGCGACCAGTGTAGCCCAAGATCAGACTTCGTTGACACGCAGTCTGATCCGGGGATAGACTGATCGCAAGGTATTATTTCTCTTGGTGCACGGTATTTGGGATGTTCGCCCGAGGCAGGAAACTGACCAAAAAGTTAACTTGGTTAACTGTAATTGTCTTGACTATGATTATAAGATCAGGGAGTTCTTTGGCTCGGAACACTGGAGGATTGGAGGGACTGTATGCATATCTTAATGATGAAACCATCCTTAACCCTTATAATGCGGGAACCGAAAATAGTCGTTTGCTGTTAATTCATATTTTGTCTTTTCTCTCAGTAAAAACATTGTTTAGCAGCATTTTAGAATCATTTCCATTGGAAATGATTCTAAAGTGCTGCCAAACCAAGTTTTTTATGAGAAAAATGGAAAATAAAAAATATTCAGCAGACGACACAAATTAATTCAGCATTGTAAGGGTTAAGGATACATATCTTAATGTTGAATCTTACTGGGATTCACAGACTAAGTGACTCGGTGTAGTAAGGGTGCCTGGCACTGGATCAGGACACTATTAATGTATGTGGTACCGTACCTTTATCATGCAGCAGAAAAAAGACCACAAATATAGCATATTTTTCTTATTTTCCATGAAAACACATCTTGGTATTTCATTACAATTGTCTCCAAGGAGACAATTTTAATGAAATGCCAAGACATGTTTTCATTTCGAAGCAAACTGTTCAATAATTGCTGTCTGCTGTGTAAACAGTAGTGTGACTTTTTTGTACCCAATTAAAATTTTGAAATACCCAATTGCTTCAGAAATGATGGAATGACGATACTCAATTACTAATTCCTTATCTGGAGCACTGTACTTGTCCCACACTAGTGCATATAAAGGATATCTAGTCAGTATCTCAACTTGTCCTATTTATCATGACTATCTCACTTATATATTCACAGGTGAGGGTGGGAAGGCGGTCAGTATAGACAAGGAGTCATTGTCCCCCGTCGACCGGAAGACATACGATGATGGCTGGCAGGCCAATGCGTTCAACCAGTATGCCTCGGACAAGATCTCTCTACACCGGACACTGCAGGACGTCCGCGACCCAGAGTAAGTCTCCGCCCAGTGGGCGGCAACTGGGCGGCTTGTCTCGAACATGCAAAGGGTGAATTTAATGATGTTTCATCCTTCACAGAATCCATACTTATCTAGCAAAGTGTACTTTGAGGGAGTAATCATTTATTTTTCCGGAAATGCATTATTTCATACAGAACGAACGACTGCATATATTTGATGATTTAAAAGTATGCGGAATTATTATACTGAATTTACTACATTATCACAGCCAAAATGGCTGTGATAATGTAATAAATTCAGTATAATAAAAATTAATAAATTTTTCCTTAAATTGAAAATTTCTCCCTCAAAGTATACTTAGCTAGATAAGTATACTTTGCAGTTTTGCTGAAATTGGCTACTGGTTTGGCCCTCAGATACATTTTTGGCTTTATTTTATGTGAGAGTTCAATCCGGTTATACCCATTATAAAAGTAGTAAGATTATTACTAATCATCTTACTCAGTGACACTGGTGTGGTGAGGACATGGCACCAGTTCAGGTTATTCTAATTTCAGGGCTGCATATATATTTATTCTGTAAATATCCGTTGTCATCTGACAGTTTCCAGTTTCAGCCACAAAATACAATTGATCCCTGGGGTGGAGATAAGGAAGCCGGTGGCCATGTGTAACTCGGTTACACTTTCATTTCACTTCCAGATCTGTCTCTGCAATTTCAGTTTGACTGGCGGCCATCATTATATCCGTGTAATTGTGACTAAATATATTTTGATCCGAGTAACTGAAGTCTGGAACCTGCAATAGATCATTCGCTTATTATTCGAGCGCTAGTGAATAATTATACAACCAACATCCAAATTTGAGGTCTTGCAGCTTTTATGCAAATGAGCTTATGTCGGTCGCCGTACTTACTTTATTTCCATCCCACTGGTCTGTCGGAGGAGACTTTAAACTGTGGTCCCGTCTGTATATGACCTTAGCGGTTGGTGAAACGTTATACCCATTCACTCCCCAGCGTTAAATTACCCTAGCTGTTGATAGGCGGTTAACCCATTACATTCGGAATACACCTTTATGGGTTTGAAATTTTTAAAATATTTTATTTTTATTTTTCTTATTTCTCAATGAAAATATATGTTGTGACCTCATTTGAACCGTCTCGCTGAGACGGTTCAAATGGTGGTCACGACATATATTTCTGAGCTCATATAAATATAATATTTAGGATTTTCCACAAACAAAATGGTGTATCCTCAGCATGAAATGGGTTAAATACCAACAAACAAACAAACAAAAACCCATTCACTTTTGTCCTGTAGCCGATTTCATCAAAATTGCAAAGTATACTTTTCTAGCAAAGTATACTTTTAGGGAGAAATCATTTATTTTTCCCGAAAAGCATTATTTCATATAGAACTAACGACTGCATATATTTTATGATTAAAAGTATGCGGAATTATTATACTGAATTTATTACATTATCACATGTAATAAATTCAGTATAATAAAAATTAATAAATTTATCCTAAAATTGAAAATTTCTCCCTCAAAGTATACTTTGCTACAGGTATCGGGTTACACAGGTTCTACTGTATTTCAATCCGAATTGATCGCTTATGAAAATCCATGTATATTTCCCATCAGATGTCGGACGTTGTCGTACCACGATCACCTGCCGGACACGAGCGTGGTCATCTGCTTCCACAACGAGGCATGGTCAGTGCTGCTGCGGACGTTCCACAGCGTGCTTGACCGCTCGCCGAAACACCTCATAAGGGAGATAATCCTTGTAGACGATTTCTCCGACAAAGGTAGGTGACCGAGCGGCTTGCAGAGCTCCAGATAAGTTTTGTATCTAAAGAGTTTTACACCCCCATATTTCAAATTCAACGCGTATTTTACTCTTACAAGTGTATTATTGTGTGTTTTCCTCATTAACCCTTTCCCTGATAGACGACTTCTCACGCCTCTGCAGAAGATGTATTTTGAAAACATTGTGGGAAAAGGAGAAATTGCTTGTAACAAGCAATTTCTCCTTTTCCCACAATGTTTTCCACTCTATCAGATAATTTAACCATCATTTGACCCAGCATTTGATTCTTTTATTCAGATGTTTTGGATTTGGATTCAATGCGTATTTTACGTTTACAAATGTATGATTGATTTCTTCCTTAATAAATTGAGAACAAATGATAAAAAATAAAACAAATCTAAAAATTCACTTATTTTAGCTGCAAAAAGCAAACACTGTTTGCATTTTGCAGCTCAACTAAGTACATTCTTAACTTTATTACAGTATTTTCAATACTCAATTGAAAATCAATGTGTATTTTTACATTGCTGTGAGTATTTTGTACTCCCACTTGTGATAATCAATGCGTATTATGCTAAAATAAGTGCGTAAAATACGCCAATACGCACCTTATCTGGAGCTCTGAGCCTGTACATGGTGGGTATTGTAAGTCACGCGCACCTGTACATGGTGGGTATTGTAAGTCACGCGCACCTGTACATGGTGGGTATTGTAAGTCACGCGCACCTGTACATGGTGGGTATTGTAGTCACGCACCTGTACATGGTGGGTATTGTAAGTCACGCGCACCTGTACATGGTGGGTATTGTAAGTCACGCGCACCTGTTTACTTTATCCAACATTTGTATACGCCCGTTTCAAATATGGGACATCAATCAATAAAATCAACTAATCAATCGATAACTATATATTTCCCACTGTCTAGAACTGACAGTGTAAGCCTGTGAATATCTGATCTGGGTTTACACTGGTCGCAAATACCATAAGCCCCATGTCTCTAGTCACAGTCACAGATAAATTAAATGCCAACCCATGTCTTAGTTTCCTTGATGAACTTGAAATCGGGATACACCATCATGCTTCCGAGAATCGGTCTGTGTATCGTTTAAGGCGTTTTTGGCGTTATCCCATAATGCTAATATTGTAAAATGCACGGCATAAACAGGCAATAACACATGCCATACGGAATTTGTTGATCAATCACTTAAACTCACCGTTGTGGGAATTAAGCCATTTTAGTCTAATCGGCTTTTACCATTTTCCATCATAGAAGAGAATAACGATTTATTATTCTTCTAATTTTGGACTCCCATGTTTCCCAGTGTATTTCGGGGAAGCTGTGACTAACCTATTTCATGATGTTGACAAATAATTTTTTGCACAAAAAAATCTGATTATTTTTTTTATTTCTCACTCTTAAGTATATGTTGTTACCACTCAGATGAACCGTCTCGTCGAGACGGTTCATCTGAGTGGTGACAACATATACTTTTGATGAGAAATGAAAAAAATGCAGAATTTTTTTTTAAATTTTATGCCCATATATGGGTGTTCCGCATGGAATGGGTTAATTTTATAATGTTGTCCTATTTCCACCAATATGGCTTGTAATATGAGACAAGTCATGTGATTTTGTACCACAGAGGATGTGCAATTTCTCATGAAAAATATTTACAAAAGTTACGATATTTTCTCACAAAAGTTGACGAAATGTTCAGAGCAGAATTCTGCATTTGCTATGAAATTTTTGTTAAATTACAACTTCATTTACAGAAAATATCACAGTTTCTGTAAATATTTTTCATGATTTTAGGTGCACATCATATACCTATTGCCCATGGTTGCAGAGCCGATTCTGTTATGAGAATACCATAATAAATATTCGGACACAATTTATTCTAGGAAACGCGTATACATATCTGGCTTCCCACAACAAAGAGTGTCACAATGTATATGGTTAGTTTGGTTGTACTGGTTTAAAGCATAACAGTGTATTTTTATACAATTTGTTTAAGGGAAAAAAATAAAATGGTGTCCGAATATATCGGGTTATTACGGTAGTTGCCAGAACATTGTAGGCGAACAATTTTCTAGTTGTTGAACATTGTGAGCATGTTCTCTGTTCTCATGTTTGACGATAGTGAGTATGACTGCTGGAATAGTCGGCAATGTGTGTTTGTCATCGAAGGCTCGGTGGTTGGATTTTTGTTCTCAGCCACGGGTTGTAGAGCATTGTGAGCATTTATCTATTCTGATGGCATGGCGAATAGTGCAGATCCTGATCAGACTGTGCGGATGCACAGTCTGATCTGGATATGCACTGGTCGCAAATCCCATAAGCCCCATTTCTCCAGTCACAGCCACATATGTGTTTGTTATCAACGGCTCGATGGTTTGATTTTCCATCTCGGCAGTTATTGTAGAGCATGCACTCCGGTCTCACACTCGATGGTAGGGAGTTTGATTGCCGATTGAAATCCGGCAGCTTGATTGGCTGAACAGCTTTACCTCAACCAATCAAACTACCAGATTTTGAGCACGATTTTGAGCACGATGGGTTGTGGCCTAGGGGTTAGAATATCTTCCAATCCAAGGTTGTGGGTTCAAACCTCGCCTAGGGCATAAACAAATACTCTCATAGTATTTCCATCCCACTGGTCTGTCCGATAAGACTTTAAGCTGTGGTCCCGTGTCTATAGGACCTTAGTGTTGGTGGGACTTTAAACTCTTTCACTTTCATTTTGAGCATAACAAACCCTGTTTTTTCAGATCACCTGCGTGAGAAGCTAGAGAACTACATCGTGCCCTTCAAGAAAGTGAAGATCGTGCGCACCAAACAACGAGAGGGACTGATCCGTGCACGGTTGCTAGGCTTCTCCGTTGCCAAGGGCGACGTGGTAACGTTCCTTGACTCGCATTGTGAATGCACAGAAGGTAAGGCAAAATATTCCACGTATGATCCCACGAGGCTGGGAGAGTATGTGCATCTTAATGGTGAATCCATTTGTAAGGATTCATAACTTGGGATTCATACCTGGGGCATACCAAGTGACTTGGTGTAGACAGACTCCATAACAACAGCCGAAATATGGGATATTGTGGAAGTGACTGGAGAAATGGGGCTTATGGGTTTTTCAACCAGTGTAGATCCAGATCAACCTGTGCATCCGCACAGTCTGATCAGGATCTACACTGCTCGCCATTCCATCTATGAAACACCTGTCATGCTTCTGACATTAAATATAGATCATTATCATATACGTACTTTTGTTTCCCATTGAAACACAATGCAACGCAAGATGTCGATATTTTCCTTATTGACGCCTCGTGATTTCATATTGGTCAGTGTCGGAACCACGCTTCACATCACAAAATAGTTCCTTCTAAATCACCATTAATTTGTTTATAAATTGTGAATGATGTACATGTATAATAAAAAGGTTATTTACTCGTTCTGCCGTGCAACGATATTGCGCTCCGAAAGTCACACAATATCGCACGCTGCGGAACTCGTGCATATATCCACATACAAATCAAATAACCTATAAATATCATGCTACAGAAGTGTGCTATTTGATCAGGGGGCTACACGGGTCACATAACCCATAAGCCCCATTTCTCCAGTCACAGCCATATAATTATATCATCATGAATGCATTTCAAATACATGGCTTATTGAGCTTTTGCACAGTGTATCCCCAGATCAGACTGCACGACGTGCAGTCTGATCTGGGGATACACTGTTCAGTATTAAATTTGTTGAGGAAACATATTTGTTGCATATGACAAACAGTTCATATACATATATGGCTATATGAGCCTGCTAAGGATAAATACTAGTCAAAATCACATTAGGCCTCTTTTTGCCATGGCTTGTCACATATTACATAATGTGATGATGTTGAATATATGTTTTGCAGTAGCATAGCCAGGTTCTTGTCGAGGGGGGTGTGAATTACGGATCAGAAAAAATATACACTGATTTCTGCATTCAATTTCCTTGATTATAATGATATTAAAGCAATAATTTTAACATACAATTACATTGTCGTTATTTCCCTCAGAAAAATGTAAGTTAAAGAGAAAATACACACCAGAACAAATTTTAAGGGCTACATTTGCACCCATTGCAAGTCCCTGGCTATGCGACTGTTTTGCAACCATGTTTTGCATACTTAATCCAAACCCCTTGTCGGAGATGTCACACCATTTCAAAATTGTTATTGTTCTATGCTGATATTGCAATGTAAATATTCCGCCAGTTCTAAAAATTACAAGTTCCAGCGCTATACAGATATAATCATTTAGTAATATTTATTTTACTGATAGTGACTCGCAGTGGTATCATGCTATTGCAAATGAGGCATGATATTTTTTAATTATTTATACTAATTAAATGCGTCACCTGAAATTATAAAGTTTTATCATTATCAAAAAGTAAATACAGACAATAAATAGTAATGTCCATGAACATTTTAAGGAAACACGGTTATCGCCACTGATTTCAGTGTGCAAATTTACATCTGATATAAAACGTATAATAATGCCAATCAATACGTGGGGTAATGGTGTATAGCGGGCACTCGTAATTTAGAACTGGTGGAATAATGACACAATTATACACTTATTATAATTCCTATAAAGAACATTTTGTGCCTACTGAGTGGGCATGTACCTTTAATCTATTGTTTCTCACAGTAAAGAATGTTTACGGTCGGTATGGTTATACTTGTTTATCACAATAACAATACATTTGGATACACTTTGTTTTAGGAAACCCTTATGAGGGATCGTAGTCAGTTATCTCCCTTTGCAAATCTATTTATAGAGATCCGGTCCTATGCTGTCTTTCAGCATTTATTTCTTACTGAATAGCACAAAAATTGAGTTTTGCGAACAGAGTAGACCCAGATCAGACTGCACACCTGTGCAGTCTGATCTGAGTCTACACTGTTTGCAATAACATTAACTCTTTGCATGCTGGGAATTTTGTGGGCTATAAATAGTTAAAAAATAGCAGATGACAATTCATTATATTTTCTTTTATTTCTCCTTATAAATGTCTTGAATATGTCTTGGAATTTCATTAGAATTGAGTCCTGAGGACTCGATTCTAATGAAATTTCTAGACATATTTACAGAGACAAATAAAACATATACATGTACTCCTAATTCGTTTGGCGGATATTTTCGCCGCTAGCATGCAAAGAGTTAATACGTGTGAAAATATGAATCTGGCAAATAATGTCGTCCCAGATCAGAATGCGTAGATATGTAGTATGATCTGGATCAACACTAGTCGAAATCAGTATAATTGCTCATTTTCACATCATATCCTCCTACATTCGCACTTTTTACAAACAATAAGGTCACAAACTACACACTTTGGACGGGATTTCTATAAATAAATTCAGCGGGAAATAACTAGGTACGATCCCCCATCGTATCACAGGTTGAAGTAACGGACCGAGGTCTATAAATACATTAAATATGCCTAAAAGCATCAATAAATGAAGAAAAAAAATAAAAAAAAATTACCCCCTCCATCATTTTTTGTTTACCCCCTCCATCCATCTATAATGATTAGATCCGTTACTTCAACCTGTGCATCGTATAGGGGTTGGTAAATCAAATGGTGTCCATATACAGTACGTACAATACAGTAGTATTTATATTTAACCTTAAGCCATTTTATTCTAGGTTGGTTGGAGCCACTGCTAGACAGAATTGCGGAAAACAAATCAAACGTCGTTTGCCCCGTTATTGACGTTATCGAGGACGACTCGTTCAAATTCCAGTTCGGGAGCGCCCGTTCTACGTCAGTCGGGGGTTTTGACTGGAACTTACAATTTACATGGCACGGAATTCCCGACTATGAGCGAAAACGGAGAAAAAATTTAGACTATCTGCCCGTGAGGTACGCAGAGGTGTGGATAATTCTCTCGTGTGGCTTCGTATGTTTATGCAATATATGCTGAGAATATCACAAGGCCCTATGATACTTTAACAAAACAACACTAATATAAAACCACAGCAAACCAAACTGTTTGCTTTTTATGCCCCCACCAATTTATTGTAGGGAGGGGGGCATTAAGTTTTACCCCTGTCCGTCCGTGCATCCGTAAGGCAAATGCATTTAAGTTTTCAATAACTCCTTCACCAATTTCAATAATATTTGCCCACAATTGGAAAAGTCGCGGGAATACTGGACGAGGCCTTCCGGCCTTCGTCCAGTATTCCCGCGACTTTTCCAAGTATGTCAGTCTAGGGATTAGCTTCGTAATAATGATGCCCTTTTACTATCAAGGCTGCAGGCGGGGGCATCTGTGTTCTATGAGCACATTTTCTAGTTTCATCTTAGTTAAGATCATTTCCAACTTTTTTTAGAGCATTATACTCCTCATTTTCAAAGTCAATGTGTCTTGTCAAATTAATTGTTAATATTGTTTCCTCCCACTTAACTATAAAAAAAAGTGGAGCGCCGTGGCGTAATGATTAGTGTGTCGGACTACTGATCCAAGGGTCGTGGGTTCGAGCCTGACTAGCGGCGTGCGTTGTGTCCTTGAGCAAGACACTTTATCCACACTGTTCCAGTTCACCCAGCTGTAAATGGGTACCGATAATTCGTAGTTGCTCTGTAAATACGAATTACCGGCTTCTCTCAAAAATCTCTACCTCTGTTCTTTCTCCCATTCTTGGGAGACGGCATGCAAGGTCCTAGAGCCAGTGCCGCCGTTAAATATAAGCTAAAAAAAAAAAAAAAAAAAAAAGCTGTGAAAATAGCATGTTTTATTCACAAACGGTCATCATTATTTCTTTGTGAAAAAATAGAGAATATAATTTGAAAATTTGTATTCCCTTTATATTGAAGCCCACGAGAGAATTCTCCCCATATATATACATATACAGATTGTCACCATATTGCTATGTTATATTCCCAACTAACACCATTAACATTGTATACTCTCCAACTGTTATAATTTACACAGTAACATTTTTTGCGCCTTCAACACTGAAAGAGAAATTAATCCTTACTACGCTGAATTAATTTGTGTCGTCTGCTGGAAATGTTTTATTCAATATTTATCGATAAAAACCTGTTTTGACAGCGCATGAGAATCGTCTCCACTGGAGACGATTCTCATGTGCTGCCAAAACAGTTTTTTTGTTAAGAATTAAGGCAAAAATGATAAACAGCAGACGGTAATTTTCGTCTCCCGCGTAGTGAGGGTTAAGACATTTGTTACCAGCGTTGTCCCAGATCCGACTGCGCATCCGCGTCGATTGTTTTCTTATTTCTCACCAGGTTATATGCTGCTACCTATGGTGCCAATGCTAAAATATATTATCTCCTAATTAGGACTTAGTATCTCCTAATTAGGAGTTGATATCTCCTAATTAGGAGTTAATATCCTAATTAGGAGATAAAACAGTTTTTAGCATTGACACAAAAAGTAAGTCCTAATTAGGACTTAGTAAGTCATATTATGTGACAATAAGCCCTAATTAGGAGACATTACATCCTAATTAGGCAGTACTAAATTATAATTAGGAGATAATAAGTCTTAATTATGATATAGTAAGTCCTAATTAGGAGATAATAAGTCCTAATTAGGAGATAGTAAGTACTAATTAGGAGATACTAGTCATAATTAGGATATGCTAAGTCCTAATTAGGAAATAGTAAGTCCTACATAGGAGCATTGGCACCAGGACGCTTCCATAGCTACCACTTTATTGAACCATCTCGTAGAGATGGTTCAAATGAATGCAATGGTCGCAACATATATACATTCATTGAGAAATAAGTCATTTGACCGTGACCTTGAACTATGTTTGAAAATGTGCTCTCTGTGAACCTGCATGAATATGCTGCATGGAATTGGATAAATTGATTGTTTCTTCATTACCGTAATAACTCGTAACCCTTTCACCCCTAAGTAACTGGAATGGAGTTAATTTTGCAACCAATCCAATCATCATCAAATGATTTTCAGACAAATTTTTGCTCTCAAAACTATGAAAATTACTTGCAAAAAGTGAAGATCCTGGTGAGACGGCTCGTCACGAGCCGTCTCATCTGGATCTACACTTTTTGCCAATACCACTATACAGGCCTGTGGTGTTGAAAGGGGTAATATTCAGACACTATTTGTTTTGGGAAAACCCATATTGTATAGAGGTTTCCCAAAACAAATTGTGTCCAAATGTATTGTTATCGCGATAATCCACTAAATAATCCACTCACCCTAAATATCGAGGCACTCTTTATGTTGGGAAACCATATATTTATATGCATTTTCCAGAAGAAATTATGTCCGTATATTTAGGGTTTTTACGGCATCTTGTGTTTGATTGTTGTTCGATCAATGCTGCATGGTGTTGTGCCATTACCATAATGACCTAAATATTTGGACACTATTTGTTTTGGGAAACCCCAAGGGTTCCCAAAACAAATTGTGTCCAAATATATTGTTATTGTGATAAACCAGTACAACGATACTAACCCTAAATATTGAAGCATAACATATACTGATATGGAATCAGGTATGTCTTTGGTATTCTGGTATGTGAGAGTTGAATCTGGTTATACCTCTAATAAGAGTAATATGATTATTCCTAGTCCTATTACTTTTAGGGGAAGGGGCCAAATGACTGGTGTGGTATGGACCTGGAACCAGGTCAGGTTATATTAATTTCAGGGCTGAATATATAATTTTTTTTATGCCACCGGGTTTCGAAGAAACGGGTGGCATATAGTGTTTGGACCATCCGTCTGTCCGTCCGTCCGTCCGTCCATCACACTTTTCGGTTAACCACTTTGTCACAGTTTCTCAAATATGCTGCAGGTGGCATCCGCGTTCGACGCATTTCTTGTTTTTTTATGTAAATATTCCGTTCTGAATTTGGGATTTTTCCCTCATTGAATCGGGTTAAATGCAGGAACGAACCAGTTGGCCCAGCCTTAAATGGCCTAATCTGTTGATAAGCCGTTAAACACCAACTAACCAAATCAAATCAACTAAATACGGCGTCTCCTGTACGATTGTTGTTCAATCAAGACAGCATGGTGTTGTGTCACTGCCTAATGAGTGTGCTGCTCACTGTAACAGGGAACCGTTTATTGCTCCATATCCTCTCCAGCGGCAATAACTCAACACGAACACGGAATAAATCAGCCGTCATTAACTAGCTCTCCAGATAAACGTGAGTTTCAGTTTGTCTGATTTTACCAATGCAAGCTGGTAATAGAAACTTGAATGTCTGTGTTTCTAGTATCAGTGGTATCTGCATCTTAGCATTGAATTCATCCTGATCTCATTGCATGATAGCGGTGATGATAACATCCAACAAATTACATGTATGTTTCTTATTTCTCTCTTATTTCTATAAATATGTCTTGGAATTTGGACGCAATTCTAATGAAATTCCAAGACATATTTTTTAACTATTTATAGCTCTCAAATTTCCCAGCATACAAAGAGTTATAGAGTCTTATCTTAACAGTGAATCTTACTGGGATTTATAATTGGGGCTACGTGATCTGATATAGTAAGGGTGCCTGGCATGGGATCAGGCCACTTTGTCAGTGATTAAATTTTGTGTGTGTAATTTTAGCACTGATTGTATTGTCCACTATGCCACGGGGGCATATCCATGTTTTGCAAACATAATGTCTAGTTCTGTCTTCAAGTGACCTTCATATTGAATGGACTTAAAACATCAATCAATCAACCAATTAATATATCAATCAATCCACCAATCAATCAATTAATCAATCAATCTAGTGTCGGATTGCATTTGGTATGGTGAAAACAAGTACTGGCAATGACGACCGCTATCCTTGTTTACTCAATTCAACCTTATTCTTGAAACATGAAGATTCGGTATACATGAGCACAGGTTGAAGTAACGGACCGAGGTCTATAAATACATTAAATATGCCTAAAAGCATCAATAAATGAAGAAAAAAAAAGCTAAATTTTTGTTTACCCCCTCCATATACTGAAAAACAAAACAAAATTTAGCTTCTTTTTTTTCTTCATTTATTGATGCTTTTAGGCATATTTATAGACCTCGGTCCGTTACTTCAACCTGTGTACATGAGTATAAGTCCAGCACAAAAATATTTACACAATTCCCTAACATTTGATTGGCCCGTAGCAAGTCTCTGTCCAAAATTTATATCCCAGTAAACTCCCATGCCGAACTACTTTCCGTAACCGTGAGGCGCAGTTAAAATAATTCTTAAGAAAACGGAAAATAAACACATTTTCTTGATGAACTTATTTCAAATGCTGGAATTATAAGGAATGAATGGCCTTTTTATTGAATTTATCGGGGATATAAACTTGGAAAAGTCGCGGGAATACTGGACGAGGCCTTCCGGTTTATACCCCGATAAATTCCACAAAAAGGCCATTCATTCCTATAATAGAGTAATCCAGGGTAGCCAATTACTTTTTCTACCCACAATTGATACATGTTTCTAGTATCAGGGTGCATTGGGTGTGGTTAGAACAAAAACCATCAACCACCCTGGTTATTCTATACAACCTAATTCTAGAAACACAAATAGAATTGCATAGAATGACAATGAGCTGTCATGTTAGATTTTGGAGGAAACTTAGTCACCTGGGGCCCGTTTCACTAAACTTTGTACGACTAAAATGTTTGTACATGTAAGTGCAAATTTAGGATCGTCTGGAACTTTCAATTGATGGATTTACATTTATTGAGTATAGGCTACATATGTATATGTAGAGGTTTTCCCTAGAGATGGGCTTGTATTGTTGAGGAAAGATCGCTGGTTGGCCTTGTGTCTGAACTATACGGAGCCCCGCAGGGGACATGGATCTTTTTTTTATTAATCTGTTCCCACAAAATAACAATTCACTCCCACGAAATAATAATTTGTTCCCTCGATATAACAATTTGTTACCTCGAATTAACAATTCGTTCCCACAAAATGACAATTCGTTCCCTCAATTTAACAAATCGTTCCCTCGAATTAACAATTCGTTCCCATGATATAACAATTCGTTCCCACGGATTAACAATTCGTTCCCGTGGGAACGAATTGTTATTTCGTGGGAACTATTTGTTAAATTGAGGGAACGAATTGTTAATTTGTGGGAACAAAGTGTTAAATTGAGGGAACAAATTGTTGATTTGATTTAAACCTATTTTATTGCTCTATTTAGACAGTATACAACAGTTTCAAAATATACAATTTACTATAATAAGAACGGGTTGGGCTACAAGTGTTAACAACATTAGTTACAGCCCTTCCCTTCCCAACAAATTGTTATTTTGTGGGAACAAATTAATAAAAAAAAGAATTATACGCCACCTGCGAGGCTCCGTAGGCTGATTTTGTCCAGGAAAGTTGGCTGTCGTTGTGTTGTATGTTTATCCTTTGGTAGACAATATTGTCCTAATAGGTTCACTACATGTTGGATCTATCGGAATAGTTTACGTTGGTCTTTAGACTCTTCAGTAACAAATTGCATTTTGATGTGAAATCGCTCCTTGATGTACTGCCTAGACATTTACAGAAAATGTCACGGTTTCTGTAAATATTCGTGAAAAATTGTATGACAAAATCACATGGCTTGTCTCATGTTAGATATATATCACAGTGCTCCAGATAAGGGGCGTATTGGCGTATTTTACGCCCTTGTTTTAGCAGAATACGCATTGATTATCAAAAGTGGGAGTACCAAAACACTCGCAGCAATTTGAAAATACGCATTGATTTTCAAATTGAGTAATGCAAATACTGTAATAAAGTTGAAAATTTACTTAGTTGAGCTGCAAAAAGCAAACAATGTTTGCTTTTTGCAGCTCAAATAAGTGAATTTTTAAATTTGTTTTACATTTTATCATTTGTTCCCTATTTAATAAGGAAGAAAATCAATAATACATTTGTAAAAGTAAAATACGCGTTGAATTTGAAATCTGGGGGTGATTATAGTAATACTCTTTAGATACTAAACTTATCTGGAGCTCTGTATCATTATTGTTAAGTGATTACCTTGTTCCTACTAACCGACTGTTCACCTCTGCTCTAACGCTAACTACTAAAGACACCACATCAAGCATTAGCAACACAGATGAATTGAATCTAGTTGTCACAGCAAATACCTACATATATTCGTGAACCCTGAACAGACACTGTAATATGATAATAGAGACACTGAACAGACACTATAATAGACACAACACACTGAAACTCATGCAACTATAGTCCACATACACGTAGTTTAGAGAGTCTGATTTAGAGAGTGAATCTGATAAAACTATATGAGCACTGGGAGATCGCCAGGGTGTCCGATTTTGAGAGGTTCCACATTGCCTGATCAGGGGTTAACTGGTCAAAATGCAAAATGCCCTTTTTTGTCACATTTCAGACAAGCCACATGCATTTGTACATAAGACTATGCGTGATTTGTCAGGGGAAATGTTTACAGAAACTGATATTTTCTGTAAATGACTTTGGGACTTTTTTTTCACAGGCACAGGAATTCTGCATTTGCTCTGAACATTTCGTCAACTTTCGACATCATTTACGCCCCGTGCAGGCACCGGGGCGGGATCAACTGATCCTGAGAATAGTGCTGCAGTAGCCATTGCTTGTCGTAAAAGGCGACTAAACTAGCTTAACGATTGGGTTCATACTTTCCGGAACACACTATACCGGATTTGGCCCTCATGTACATTTTTGGCTTTCTTGTATGTGAGAGTTGAGTCGGGCTATGT
Organism: Conchocele bisecta; assembly: GCA_029237695.1. Taxonomy (NCBI): domain Eukaryota; kingdom Metazoa; phylum Mollusca; class Bivalvia; order Lucinida; family Thyasiridae; genus Conchocele; species Conchocele bisecta. Next base: position 59,295,359 of record CM055281.1, read on the forward strand.
CCCATATATAAAAGTAAGATTAGTGCTAATCCTATTACTTTTAGGGGATGGGATAAATGATGCTGGTGTGGCGAGGGCCTGGCACCAGATCAGGTTGTTCTAATTTCAGGACTGAATATATATTTTGATTGTAAATATTGAGTTCTGAAGTTGGGATTTACCCCCCTTGGACAGGTGGATATGGGACTCGACCCCGTTGACCCGTCTGCGTGTAGACTCCCTGAGGCTTGTACCTCTATGTCAGAAAAGCGGACGTTAAACCCTATTCACTCACTCACTCACTCGACATCATTTACAGAATATATCGTAAATTTTGTAAATATTTTGAGATATCTCACATCTTTTTTTATTACAAACAAAATCAGTTGGCTTGTCACATTTCATCATGAATTGGCTTAATGTGTTCACGCGCTTCCTCGCTAACACTAACCATTGTTTCGCGAGTTTGTTCCCCCGGCAACAACGGTGACCATCTGTTTGTTATCGAGTACCCTTTCTGTCTCCACGTGGCAGATAACAGCGGTTTGCTCTAAACTGATTAGCCCGGTAATGGACAATGGACTTGTCCATGTGGCTTTCAGACTGTTTCATTAACAAGAAAAGTGGTACATTTGTAATTTTGAGGAGAATTTGAGAAAATTGCAAACCATGCAGATCCTGTTGATACGACGGTTCATTACGAGTCGTCTCATCTGGATCTAAGCTTTTTACATTAACCCTTTCACCCCTGAATAACTGGAGGCCGTTTCACTAAACTTTGTACAAGTAAGTGGAAACGTATGATAGTCTGTAAAGTTCACATTAAAAATGTTTTCTTGTAAACGATCATTGGATTTACATTTATTGAGCATAGGCTGCATATGCAGCCTATGCTCAATAAATGTAAATCCATCAATTGAAATTTCCAGACGATCCTAAATTTGCACTTACGAACATTTTAGTCGTACAAAGTTTAGTGAAACGGCCCCCCCTGGAATGGATTTTGATATGTTAATTTTGAAACCATCTCCAATTGTCACAAAATTAGAATACCTGACTTCCATTCCGGAGGTGGTGGGTTCAAACCTCGCCTTGGGCCTCAAAAAATACTTTCAAAGTATTTCTATTCCATTCGGATGAGACTTTAAAATGTGGTCCTGTCTCTACATATATGACATAATTATGTGCTGGGACGTTTAAACCCATTCACTTTCACTTTGTATGTGAGGGTTATGTCTGGTTATACCCCTTATTTGAGTAATATGATTATTCCTAATCCTATTACTTTTAGGGGAAGGGGCCAAGTCACCCTTTGGTGTGATAATGACTTGGCACCAGGTCGGGTTATTCTAATTTCAGGGCTGAATATATATTTATTACAACGTAAATATTCCGTTCGGATTTTGGAATTTTCTCCCAAATGTAGCAGGTTACATGCGGGATTTCGCCCGTTGGCCCGGCTTTAAATGACCTTAGCCTGTTGATAGGCCGTTGATCATCTAATCAAATTCCCGTCTCTGCCACCGGGGGCATTTGTGTGCCGACAGGCCACAATGTCTTCTTGTTTACCATTCCAGTTACCGGTAGCTGTCGGGACTATTTCATTATCCAGAAAATACGTAATTTTGGAGGAAGAAATAAAATAAAAGACAAGTCGTCTCATCAGTATCTGCACAGTTTGAACTATACTGATTATTCTTAATGCTATAATGCACTCTTTCGTATAGCTTTCAGGCTGTTTCACTAATTGGAAAATGGGTAATTTCGGATGAAAACAAAATCAATGCAAATCCTGATGAGACGGCTCATAATGAGCCGTCTCATCAGGATCTACACTGTTTTCAAGCATTGGTTCGACAATGGTCTGTTCTATTGTTGAATGGTCTAAGTGGGTTATTCCTAACGCAGTGGACTCCATTTACTCGTTATCGCGTATAAAGCCACAAATTAGCAACACCCCCGCCTGACGTCGATAATAACTAGCTTTTGTGGTTTATTTCGGTCACCATGAAAACGTTATTGACGCTATATGTTCATTTCCTCCAGTGTGGTAATTTCTGCATGTATGTTTCAATTTAATTTCTCTTCAGATGTTGTATGAGTAATACGATTACTTTTAGGGGAAGGGGTCAAGTGACTTTGGTGTGGTATGGACCTGGCACCAGGTCCGGTTATTCTAATTTCAAGGCTGAATATATATTTTTTCTGTAAACATTCAGTTCTGATTTTTTGGCACATCTCAGCATGTGAAATATGGGATTCGACCCCATTAACCCGGCCTAAATGACCTTAGCTGTTGATAGGCCATTAAACACCAGTAAATCAATCAATTTCATTTCTCTTCATATGTGATTTGACATGTTTAAGGTGAGCCTTAAGCTTTCTACCTTGTGAAAAAAATATGAATATACGAAACTACTATGTAAAGCCAGTTGAGTCGATGAGTTCGATGCCGGGTATGGAAGGTGTCCGAGCCAATTCCCACCCTTAAATATGAGCCGAATGAATGAAAAAAATGAGTTCTCTGAAGAATATGATTTCTCTGATTTTATTATTCCGTTCACTGCCACAATGTGTTTAATGCTGAGAATGTTGGAACCGAAAATCGTCTGCTGTGGTGTTATATCAATAAAAACATAGTTTGGCAGCATTTTAGAATCATTTCCATTGGAAATGATTCTAAAGTGCTGTCAAACCATGTTTGTTTTGGGGAAAAAATGGAAAATAAATATAATCAGCAGGCAACAAAATTTAATTTAGCATTATAAGGGTTAAAGTGCAATGTTTTGCCATTATTCTGGCAAATGTAGAACACCAGACTTTCTACTGAATTGTGAAATATCATCATGGGTTGTTGCTTTTATGCGAGATGTATTTATTTTCCATCAGTGAACATTATATATTTTATTTACAGATTGACGAGATGGAAAATAAATTGATGTTTCACTTGAAACAACAAATATTCTGTTCATTTAGATTGAATGTCAATACATCATTACATAATAGTATATTCTGAAATTGGTTGATAACAAAACATCATCCCGCCGTATGATTGTGGTGCAGGAAATCAAGAGTTAGTGACGCTAATTCTAGCAATGTCTCATCTACGAAAAGTGGGTGGCTGGTGGGAGCATGCGATGGGTATTTTAACGATCGGGATTCATCCTTACCGGAATCCCGACCAAGTACGTCTGGGGAAGGGCCAAGTGGCTTTGGTGTGGTATGGACCTGGCACCAGGTCAGGTTATTACAATTTCAGTGCCGAGTATATATTTTTTTCGATGTAAATACTCCATTTGGCATCTTCCCTCCAGAATGCAGCAGGGTGAATACGGGATCGAGCCTGTTGGCCCGGCCTTTAATGACAAACAAACTGACACATCACAATTACAATGTTGTCCATACCAGATGTAAAAGCATGGTACAACGTTGGATTTGCCGGTTGCTGGGACGTTAAACTCGTTCACTTTCAAGTTTCTAGCAGTTTGTGAATACGCTATTATTTCTCTGCATCTGTATTGTAGGATGGCTAGCAGTTTGTGAATACGCTATTATTTCTCTGCATCTGTATTGTAGGATGGCTAGAACCCTTACTTGATCGAATAGCCCAGAACTCCAGCCATGTCGTGTGCCCCACCATTGACAATATAAGCGATGAAAACTTCGGCTATCGGTCATATGATTCGGTTTTGGCTGTCAATATCGGTGTGTTTGATCTCTCGATGTCGTTTCACTGGAAGGCGATGGAGTTATGGGTGGTGCGTCCGGGCGTCCCATATATTACACCCATCAGGTGTGTTGGTCGGATCAGAGTCTTTGCAGTTATCTATTGTAATCAAGTCCAGTTTTGGCGTATTTAACTCTTAGAATGCTTGTCGTCTGCTGTTGTTTTATACTCTGCCTTCTCTCTCAATAAAAAACATGGTTAGACAGCACTTTAGAATCATTTCCATTGGAAATGATTCTGAAGTGTTGCCAACGCATGTTTTTGATATGGAAAATAAAAAACAGCTTTCAACAAAATTTTATTCAGCAGTGTAAGGGTTAAATTTAAAACCTTGAAAAGCCCAGCTGTATGCCTGCAAGGGGTTATGTTTTGCATGCAGCAAATATATGTATGGCCCTTCATTGAATGGCAACCGAATGGTGACAGTGCTGAGGGCATATAACGTTAGACTTGTCCTTCCACACATTCGTCCATCAATCTGTACGGTACAAACTGGTTTCCACTTGACGTGAATGGTATAAGGCTGTTATTATCACCATAGTACACATGTGTATGTGTTTCAGTGGAAGAAAACTATTGAAAGTGGCGTTTCATTGGCCCAAGTTCAAGGTCACCTTGGCTAAATATACATACATATTTTCACTTTTGGTGTTTCCTTATCAATAGGGGAGTGTATCGATATGCTGGGGGTGTGTATATAAGGGGAGATTCTCTGTTGTGATCAATAAGGCGTTATTGATCAAGTGGGGAGTGTGTGCAATAGTGGTTGATATCAATAAGGCAGTGTATTGTATCGTAGGGGAGTGTATTGATATCATAGTGTTGATATCAATAAGGCAGTATTGATATCGTAGGGGGAGTGATATCAATAGGGGGTGTGTTGATCAATAAGGCTGTGTATTGATCAGGGGTAGCTATGTGTGTTGACTTGATGTGGTATCGTGGGGTGTAGCATAATAAGGCAGTGTTGTGGAGTGAGTGTTCAGTAGTGTATTGATCATAGGGGGTGACGGCTGTGTATTGATATGAGGGGAGTGTGTTGATATAGGGGGTGTGTTATATCAATGGGCAGTGTGTACAAGGGGGTGACAGTGCTGATTGAGAGGGGTGTGTGAATGAATGGGGGTGAGTTGCTTCGGCAGTGTATTGTATCAGTAGGGGATTGAGGGGGTGTGTAGATGTATAGTGCTATTGTTAGGGGTTGATTATAATAGGGGGTGTGTTGATATCAATAAGGCAGTGTATTGTATCAGTAGAGTTTGATAGGGGGTGATAGGTGTATTGTCAGATGATTGTGGGGGTGTAATAAGGCAGTGTGTTGATATCAAGTAGTGGTATTGTATCATAGGCAGTGTATTGATATCAGTAGGGGATTGATGTAAGGAGTGTATTGATATCAATAGGGGGTGTGTTGATATCAATAAGGCAGTGTATTGATATCAGTAGGGGAGTTGTATTGATATCAATAGTGTGTGATATAATAAGGCAGTGTATTGATATCTGGGGGAGTGATTGATATCATAGTGTATTGATATCAACAGTGTATTGTACAGTGGGGGAGTGTATTGATATCAATAGGGGGTGTGTTGATATCAATAAGGCAGTGTATTGATATCAGTAGGGGAGTGTATTGATATCAATAGGGGGTGTGTTGATATCAATAAGGCAGTGTATTGATATCAGTAGGGGATTGTATTGATATCAATAGGGGGTGTGTTGATATCAATGGTGAGTGTATTGATATCAATAGGGGAGTTCAGTAATATCAATAGGAGAGTGTATTGGTACTAATATATAGTCTAGTGATATCAATAGGGTAGTGTATTGATATCAATAGGGATTGTATTGTTATGAATAGGGGAGTGTATTGATATCAATCGGAGTGTGTATTGATATCAATAGGGACGTGTATTAATATCAATAGAGGAGTGCATTTGTATCAATAGGGGAGTGTGTTGATACCAATAGATAGTGTGTTGATACCAATAGATGGTGTATTGCTATCAATAGGAAAGTGTATTGATACCAATAGGAGAATCTATTGATATTAATAGGGGAGTGCATTGTCATTAATAGGGGAGTGTAATGATATCAATAGATAATGTATTGATATCAATCGGAGTGCATTGGTATTGAATTGAAACTGAGAAATTCTGCCAGTTCTAACGCCAAGAAAAAAGTTGACTGGATTGCTGTCCATGACCATGATAGCCGATAAATATTTGTTTGTTGTGGTGAATCACATATATGTGGTTGTGATTGGCGAAATGGAGCGTATGGGTTTTGCGACCAGTGTAGATCCAGATCAGACTGTGCATTCACACAGTCTGATCAGGATCTGCACTGTTTGCCATTCCATCAATGAAACGCGTCTCGTGCTTCTAACGAGGGTTATAGTTCGTTATCGGGCTACAGGAGTGTGCTATATGAACATGAGCTACCCGTGTAGATTCAGATCAGCCACAGATAAAGAATTTATGGTATCCATTTCCATGCATTACTGTCAAACCCCTTTAACCCTTAGAATGCGGGAACCGAAAATAGTCGTCTGCAGCTGTGTCCTATTTTATCAATTCTCTCGTTAAAAACATGGTTTGTCAGCATTTTAGAATCATTTCCATTGGAAATATGATTCTAAAGTGCTGTCAAACCGTGTTTTTTATAAGAAGAATGGAACATAAAAAATAAACAGCCGACGTCAAATTTTATTCAGCATTGTAAGGGTTAAACATGAAACCCTGGGAAAGTGAACATCCCGTTGACATCCCGGGGTGTCCAGTTTAGAGATGTCACACTGTACATGTATCGTGTTGTCTTTGACAGAACCCCCACGATGGCCGGTGGACTGTTTTCCATCAGTCGTGAATACTTCGAACACCTGGGAACGTACGATCCTGGGATGGATATTTGGGGCGGGGAAAACTTGGAACTGTCTTTCAGAGTAAGTTATTTCGCCTTCTGTGATGTTTGCTTACCGTGATAACCCTAAATATTCTAACAACATTTATTTCGGGAAACACATATAAATAAATATATGGTTTCCCACAATAACTAATTCATCAATATTTAGGGTTAGTATGGTTTTACTGGTTTATCACAAAAACGATATATTTGGATATAATTTGTTTCGGGAAACCCCTATGTTATGTTATAGGGGTTTCCCAAAACAAATTGTGTCCTATATTTCCGTTTATTGCGGTAATTGATTCATGTGGTAACGGCTCCCGGTGCCAGATCAGCATATTGCACTTTCAGTACTGGGAATGAAATGCTGAATGTGCGATTTCACGCCCTCGCTCGTCAAAATACAGGTGTATTCCCATATGACTCCATCTAATAATCCCGGCCTAATATTACCTTAGCTGTTGACAGGCCGTTAAACACCATTAAATAAATAAATTGATTTATTGATCCATGTACACCCTAAATATATAACATGGCCTGTTATGTGTTCATTTTGGACTATTCCATTATTAAATAAAAAAAGGATTATTATTTCAAAATCAAAAAAATAACACTGCCGATCCTGATGAGATTTTCCGAGCCGTCTCATCTAGATCTACAGTGTTTGCAAATCATGGTTTTATGGTCTGCAGGGTTGAAAGGTTACGAGTCTCTCGCTACATTATCAGGATCTAGTATGATCACTAAAACTATAAGCCGTCTTTCTATCATATTGTGCAACGTTTTTATCTTACTGTATTTATTCTAATAGTAACCCCCGTACCATATTCTAAATATGTTATTTTCACATACAAATGTTTTAAATGGCTTTTGTATGTGAAAATAAAACATATTTTTATCCTATTTTCTATGTTTTGATCCCCACAAATTGCATAGCCCCGGGAGCATTTTATAGAATAAATGTGGTACACGGTTGGTAATATCTCGCTATAGTTCCATATATGGCGCTCATGATGGCATTAAATCTGTCTTGCAGGGATATAAAATTGGATGGCAGCTTTTGTAAATAAACGACTCCCGTCTCGATACAACAAAGATCTGGTTTTCAATTTATTAAAATCTGTCTGCCGAATTGGGATAGATTATGCAGCCGTAACATGAATACCGTATTTATACTATTATTAGCCCCCCCCCCCCCCCTGTCTAATAGTAACCCCCTCTCTAATAGTAGACCCTCCCTCTCTAATAGTAGCCCCGCCCCCTCTCTATATAATTTTCGTAATTCCGTCCGTCCGTTAAAGGTTTTGGGTACGCATTATCTTTTCAACAGTAAGTCATATTGACCTCAAACGTCATATACTTCCTTATCGTCATCCATATTTTCATTCCATACCACACCCATATGGCCTTCATGTCCAAGGTCAAGGGTATATGTGAGCCCCTGCTCACTTTCTCTGGTTGTGTTTTGTGCCATAATAATACTCAAACAAATACAGAAAATTGCATAGCCCTGTGGGCGTTTATTAGAATAAACACGGTAATACACAGTAGCTACTGATTGTCTAAATCCTTAGAATATGGGAAACAAAAAATTGTTGTCGGCTGTTGTTTTATATTTGATCGTATTTCTCAATAAAAACATGGTTTGACAGCACGGTAGAATTATTTCCACTGGGAATGATTCTAAAGTGATATCACACCTTGTTTTTGACGAGAAAGAAGACAAGATATAAAACAACAGCAGACAATCAAATTTGATTCAGTATTTTATCTGTTTCACCCCTAGTAACTGGAATGGATTTTGATATGTTAATTTTGCAACTAATCCAATTGTTACAAAATGATTTTCAGACCTATCCATTTATGAAAAGGGGGTGTTTTTGTTCTCAAAAATATGAAAATTACTTGCAAAAAGTGCAGATCTTGATGAGACGGCTCGTCACGAGCTGGCTCATCTGGATCTACACTTTTTGCCAAAACTACTATACAGGCCAGTGGTGTTGAAAGGGTTAAGTGTTAATATGATTTGCCCACCTATGTCTCCCTTTAATATAATTACAAGCATTGTATTTCGCAGGTATGGATGTGTGGTGGGATTTTAGAGATAGTCCCGTGCTCCCATGTCGGCCATATATTCCGCAAACGGAGCCCGTACAAGTGGCGAGGGGGCGTCAACGTCGTGAAGAAAAATACCGTGCGTCTTGCGGAGGTGTGGATGGATGAATACAAGGATTATTATTACGAGCGATTTAACCATGATTTGGTACGTACAACTTTATGACCGCGTCTCATGGAAAGCAATTCCAGAGGGCGTGTTTAACCCTTAGACTGCTATCTTAAATTTGTCGTCTGCTGATAATTCATATTTTGTCTTTTCTCTCAGTAAAAACATGGTTTGGCAGCATTTTAGAATCATTTCCTAAGTGCTGCCAAACCAAGTTTTTGATGAGAAAAATGGAAAAATAAAAAATATGCAGCAGACGACACAAATTAATTCAGCATTGTAAGGGTTAACCCTTGCACCGGTATCTTAATTTTTTGTTGTCTGCTGTTTATTTTCTATTTTTATCATCAAAAACCTGCTTTGACAGCACTTTAGAATAATTTACAACATGCTTTGACAGCACTTGCATTGGAAATGATTCTGAAGTGCTGTGAATCCATGTTTTTTATTGAGAAATAAGGCAAGATATAAAAGCAACAGCAGACGACAATTGTTGTGAGTAGCGGTCTAAGGGTTAATTTCTGATAGTGGGAGCAGCATTTCCCTTTGAGATCACTGGGATGGGTTGTGGTATAGGGGTTGGAACACATGACTTCCAGTCCGGAGATTGTTGGTTCAAACCTCGCCTATGGCGTCAAAAACTACTTTCATAGTATTTCCATCCCACTGGTCTGTCGGATGAAACTCATTTACTTTCACTTTTCTTCGAGATCACAGTATTGGCAGACATATAATATAGCATTCCAGTAAATTATTTGGCTGTCAAAGTCTTGTCTACAGGGATTACTGTTTTGCAGACAAATACCACGTGTATATAAATGACAGACGATAATAAGTTGCTGGAGGTCAATCGATGAGTCCAAATATAGGTAAACCAGGTGCATTATCATATCAAAGCCTCGTTTTTGTGTATAATAAATACAAGATGGAGTGCACGTGCATGAAGGTCACTATAATAGTGTGTTTTGATGCTCCAAAATAGACATATGGTATCAAAGCCATAATTATGTGTGGCTCAGTGGTATCAAAGCCAATGAATATCCACAATTTTGCAGAACTTGTGTTCATTCTATCTGGTCGAGAGTTCGAACCTCACGAAATACATTATTTTTGTTGATAGAATTGTATTCTTTCTATGACTGGTTGGTGGAGAGGGAATTGTGTGAAACGGCGAGAGTTATCACTATTGCTGTATGACCTCAATGTGACATGATCGCCGAGAACATACTACCAGATTCTCCATGGACTGTAGACATGTCAAATGATGGACACAATGAAATGTGCATTTAGTTATTAGTTTTCTTCTTCAAAATGAGACTAACTTTCTACATATCGCATGCAGAAGTTAAATGCAATTTGTAAGAGCAACACAAAAAAAAAGAAGTATATAATAACATAACAAATATATATATGTATGAAAACTAAGATTCAAACTCACTACCGACATCATTGATAGCAGTAGCTCTAACCCCTCGACTACATAAGACTTGGTGACAAATCTCACCGGGTATGGAAGGTGTTCGAGCCAATTCCCACCCTTAAATATGAGCCGAATGAATGAATGAAAATCTCAAAATCACTATTGAAAAGGAATGCAGGCACCTGTCTCAGCTGTTCTGTGTTTTGTTTATGACCGGTCTGTTTGTAAACAAGTAGCAAGTTATCGTCTGTGGACTATACCCCACCACACCTCCAGCCCACTGCCACATGCCAGCAGGGAAGTCATTGATGGGTTCATAATTCCCACTTACAATCCGTGAAAGAATATTTATCTCCTAGCCTATTATAAGCTGGATACATTGATGGTAGTATAGAACAAAAAATAATTCTTTTTTGCTAATTTATCTATTTCTGTTCAAAAGTATAATGTTTTTACTACTCATATGAACCGTCTTGACGTGCAGGTTCAAATGCAATTCCATGTAAGAATATTTATGCATGAACCCATTTTATTAGACTAGATACAATTTCAGAATATGTAGTATGAGAATTTGGAGAATTCTTCTTCACTATTTTCTCTATTTCTGTTTGAAAGTATATATTGTTACCACTCATATGAACCGTCTCGATGAGACGGTTCAAATGAGTGGTAACAACATATAGTTTTATGGAGAAATAAACAAAATAATCAGAATTTTTCAGCAAAAAAAAATTGTATCCATAGAATGGGTTAAGAGGTTTTTTTTCAGATCAACAATTAATTTACGTATCTAAATCTAACAAGACAAACACCATTCAGCACCTGCGTGATTATATCACACAATGATCTGTTTGAAACATATTGATCTGTAATACTTCCGTAACCAAGAACCCACTCTTCTAACATTTTGGCAAAATACCTTTATTAACCCTTACACCGTTATCTTATTTTTTTGTCGTCTGCTGTTTATTTTCTTTTTTCCATTTTTATCATCAAAAACATGCTTTGACAGCATTTAGAATCATTTACAACATGCTTTGACAGCACTTCAGAATCATTTACAACATGCTTTGACAGCACTTCAGAATCATTTCCATTGGAAATGATTCTGAAGTGCTGTCAAACCATGTTTTTATTGAGAAATAAGGCAAGATATAAAAGCAACAGCAGACGACAATTGTTGTGTGTAGCGGTCTAAGGGTTAAGTGTCTACTATGCGCTAAATGGCATCCATTTTAAATTTCACTAAATGGCATCCATTTTAAATTTCACAATCTAAAATGGATGCAAATTAGCATATAGTAGAAACTAATTCCTTTATAAATGCCTTGTGCCGAAACTCTGGAAGAGTGGGTTCTTCGTTTCTGAAGTATTATTCAACATATCGTATTGATGCAGAAAGTTTGTGATCTGTTTAGAACTGCGATTAGTCCCAATGATAGACGGCATAAGACCCATTTAGACAGCTCCCAAACGGGAACACTGCTAGCTTGCATTCCAATTAGCGTTCTGAGTCATCAATGTTTTCATTAACTACGAATTTAATTGCTATGTCTGTGTCGGAGCAAACCACTTCATTGTGGGGAATTATCAATACCGGTATGTGCCGTGCCTGGCGAAATAGGTTTTACTCGGTCTGCGAGTAAAATGTGGGATACGGAGCTTCAGTTAAGGTGCGTAATTTGATCAACTTTGGGGGGAATTTTGTTATTTCTTCACCAAAAATGACAAGTTGGGAGTGCTTTAGAATCGTCTCATTGAGACGATTCTAAAGAACTCCTAACTTGTCATTTTTGGTGAAGAACTAAGAAAAATACCTTGAATATTTGGTCAAATTAGCACCTTAACTGGAGCTCTGGCATATCCGTAGAGGATTTAATATGATATTTATTAAATAATTGTACTGATTTCATAAGGAACTTGGCATAGAAACTCAGCTGGGCAGTTATTACATAAGTTATGTTTATTACACTATTGTATTATGGTTTTTATACGACCGTTTTTAAAAAAAAAGGTACTTATTATGTTTTACAGCGGGCCCAGGGCGGGCGGGCGGTCGGGCGAGCGGCGGACAGAAAACGTGCATAGTTTGTGTACACAACTCCTCTGTAACCGTTCAGTCGATCGGTCTGAAACTATACATATACGTCTTCTACACATATTGAAGATGTGCACCTTACTGATATTGTTAACAAAAATATCTCCGTTTTACGTTAACCGTTTTTTCTACATTTTTAGCGCGCCTTCCAAAGGAAGAAGTGCTTATGGCATACCCTGGCATCCGTCCGTCTGTCCGTCCGTCCGTCCATCTTCAAAAATTATAATGGCCTATATTTTCTGTTTCCCTGCTTGGATTTGCTTCATATTTCACACACGCATGGCTCCAAGGGTCCTCTACTGCGCTGTGGAAAATCCACGTCCATGCTACCCCTTCTAAGCCCAGGTTCAAGGTCACATACTTTGTGCATCCCGAAACCTTAACGCTCCGGTAAATGGCCTATATTTTCTGTTTCCTTGCTTGGATTTGCTTCATATTTCACACACGCATGGCTCCAAGGGTCCTCTACTGCGCTGTGGCAAATCCACGTCCATGCTGCCCCTCTAAGCCCAGGTTCAAGGTCACATACTTTGTGCATCCCGAAACCTTAACGCTCGGGTAAATGGCCTATATTTTATGTTTCCTTGCTTGGATTTGCTTCATATTTCACACACGCATTACTCCAAGGGTCCTCTACCTCTGCTAAGCCCAGGGTCAAGGTCAAATACTTTGTACGCTCGAACACGCTCTGGTAAATGGCTCATAAATTTTGTTTCCCTTATCCAGCACGCTGTGTTTTCAAATGTGCCCTCGGTTCCTTTGCTGCCACCGGGCGTGCTTCGTTGTCCTCCGACAACTCTTGTTGTATTCAATTCTATATAGGGTACAGAGTTTGTGTACACAACTACTCTGAAACCATTCAGCCAATCAATCTGAAACTATACACACGTCTTCTACACATATTGAAGATGTGCACCTTGCTGTTTTTATGCCGAAAAATATTTTTTAACAAAAATATCACCTTTTTAACTTAGCCATTTTTTCTACATGTTTGTATACAATTCTATATAGGGTACAGAGTCTGTGTACACAACTCCTCTGAAACCGTTCAGTCGATCAATCTGAAACTATACACACGTCTTCTACACATATTGAAGATGTGCACCTTGCTGTTTTTATGCCGAAAAATATTTTTTAACAAATATATCACCTTTTTAACTTAGCCATTTTTTCTACATGTTTGTATACAATTCTATATAGGGTACAGAGTTTGTGTACACAACTCCTCTGAAACCGTTCAGTCGATCAATCTGAAACTATACACACGTCTTCTACACATATTGAAGATGTGCACCTTACTGTTATTTTTAACTAAAAATATTTTTTAACAAATATATCACCTTTTTAACTTAGCCATTTTTGTATACAATTCTATATAGGGTACAGAGTTTGTGTACACAACTCCTCCGAAACCATTCAGTCGATCGTTCTGAAACTATACACACGTCTTCTACACATATTGAAGATGTGCACCACATTCTATATAATTTTTACTTTGCACATCTCTACCTAAATTAGTATACCTGTTTATCACAACAAGAGTAAGAAATAATGCTATAGATTTTCAAATTCTCATTAATGTTTCTTGCCTTGGTGACAGCTTCACATTTCTGCATCTTCGCTGTCTGGCCCATCTTCGACGGGCGTATTTTGTGACTTACGGCACTCTTGTTATTATTAATACATTGTGTTGTTCACTCTACAAAAACCCATTATATGCAATAAATTTAGTTATTGGCTGCCTGTCTCTTTTCTCTATATGTCTTTTAAATGACACTGCTATATCAAGTTTATAATGGTCCGTCTGCCAATTGTAGGGATTTGTCGGGGAGCTGGGGCCTGTTTCACTAAACTTCGTACAAATAAAAAGTTTGTAAGTGCAAAATTATGATACTCTTTAAATTTCACATTAACAATGTTTTCTTGTAAACAATTATTGGATTTACATTTATTGAGCATAGGCTGCATATGCAATATGCAGCCTATGTTCAATACATGTAAATCCATCCTTAATTTGCACTTACGAACATTTTAGTCGTATGCAGTTTAGTGAAACGAGCTCCAGAATTTCATTCATTTATAACCCGCGCCTGATAAATATTACATTATAGACACTATCTTGGTATTCTGTATATGTTCAATCATCACACAGGTGAAAGAATTAAGGGCAACATGTGGGTGGTTGGTCTGGCTAACTCGACGGCGTAAATTAACGGTAGGGATTCCTCCTTATAGGAATCACGATTTGCCTGGTTTGACCCTCAGGTACGTTTTTATCTTTGGCTCTTTTGATACCTGGAGTTGAATTGGGTTATTGCCCATTATAAAAGTAGTAAGATTATTACTGATCCTACTGCTTTTGGGAGGGGGCCAAGTATTTCTGGTGTGGCGAGGACCTGGCATCAAATCAGGATTATTCCGATTTCAGGGCTGAATATATAGTTTTTTTATTGTAAATATTCAGTTCTGATTTTGGGATTTTGGGATTTCCCCCCATTTGTACATGTACACTTGTACAGGTAATATACGGGATTTAGTATTAAACCCATTGACCCGGTGTTAAATGACCTTAGCTGTTGATAGGCCGTTAAACCCAAGCAAACTAACAAACAAAACAAAATAAGGGCAACACGTTAATGGTATTATTACCATCACAGGGCTCCAGATAAGGAACTAGTCATTGAGTATTTTCACTCCATCATATCTGAAGCAATTGGGTATTTCAATATTTTAATTGGGTTAAATAAAATCTCACTACTATTTACACATCAACAGACAGCAATTATTGAGTAGTTTGCTTTGAAATTAAAACATGTCTTGGCATTTCATTAGAATTGTCTCCTTGGAGACAATTCTAATGAAATACCAAGATGTGTTTTCATGGAAAATAAGAAAAATATGCTATATTTGTGGTCTGGTTATTGTTTTCTGCAGCATGATAAAGGTACCACACAATTTGTTATTGCTTTTTGATACTTGCTACCCTACTTCTGATTTCAATTGGGTTTTTAGCAATTTTAATTGGGTATTTACGCAAATACGCAGCTTATTTGGAGCTCAGCCATCATCACAATCAGAGTGTGGAATCATGTGGTATTTTCATAGAATTCTCTTCAATAACACCACACATCTTCATATGTTTTGTTTTTTTATATATATTTTTTTGTTTATTTTCGCACAAAAACATGTACAAACAAGACATATTGCTAGTAACATGCATGTGCATAATTACATTCCATTCCATATTTCTAAATTACTGTGTAAATATATATTACACACGTAATTACCTGTTTGTATATGTTTGAAATTTTGTATAAAGAAAAGAAAAGAAAAATGCAAGAAAAAAATAATAGAGAGAAAAAAACAAATAAATAAATACACCCATAGAAAAAAAAGAGTTTAATTAGAGAAGTACGAAACCAGGCTCAATCATACAATAGCGCGAGACATTTAAAATGAGCGGTCACAGCATTTACTTTTGTAAGGGTGGAATTATAGCCGAGAGGTTACGACCTCCAACTGTCGCTCCGGTGGCCTGGGTTCGATCCCCGTTCCCGGCACTGGAGTTTGTGAAATACAATTGTATTTCCCGCTCTACAAGCTGGTTCTACCCAGGTGTGCCATATAGCAGCTTGGTTCAAGACCTGAGAGCCAAATTGGACCGTTAACTCTTTGCGTGCTAGCGGCGAAAATATCCACCAAACGAATTAGGAGTGTATGTTTTATTTCTCTCTGTAAATATGTCTTGAAATTTCTTAGAATTGAGTCCTCAGGACTCAATTCTAATGAAATTCCAAGACATATTCATGATATTTACGGGGAGAAATACAAGAAAATATGATGAATGTTTGTCCGCTAGTTTTGAACTATTTATAGCCCACAAGTTTCCCAGCATGCAAAGAGTTAAATTAAACAACATAATTATGCTCTGGTTGACGAATAAAGAAAAATAGAAAAGAATGTATTTCACAATTTTAATATGCCTATAAGCTTAAATGAGATAAAAGCTAATAACATTGCATTGTATACAACACTTCTTGAGCACGTTCTCCAAATTCATTTTGGAAATCAGCCAATCAAAATTTCCATATATGTCGCATGACAATGGAGTACATACTTATGTTTTATACGCGTGTCTCTGGTTTTAGGGTGAGTTTGGGGACGTGACGGAGCGTAAGGAGTTACGGAAACGCCTCCAATGTAAAAGCTTCGACTGGTATGTGAAGAATATCTACCCCGATTTGTTTGTTCCTGGGGAGGCTCTCGCATCAGGGGAGGTAAGTGCTGCTAATTTGGTGACGGTGCATGTGTTATGTATGTCCCTTTTTCGTTGATTTTGAGTGAGGAAAAGGGATACAATTTCTGTAAATAACTTCGAAAGTGGACACAAAATTCAGAGCTCATGCGGAATTCAATTCCGCATGAGCTCTGAATTTTTTTGTCAATTTTCAAATGAATTTTTGGAAATTATACAGATTGTCAAAATTAGTATCTGCAAAAGATAGTGATACAAGGGAGGTGATGCAAATTCCTGGTGCACTTATACTCGGCTATTACAGGCAGTTATCAGTGATGTCCTCTCTGTCTACAACATGTTCATCTAGTCTGGGGATGATTTGACCTTGGGCTAGGCTGGGCACAAACATCATTTTACATGTGTGTAAACTGTGCAATAGATTGCCAAAACAACCACAAACATGTGAACCTGTGACCTTGTGACCCTGCCAAATCATCGCAACATGTGGCCCTTCCACAATCATGTCGAGCCATTACGGTTGCCTAGCAACATAATTAAACATTCATGTATTATTTCCCATAGATCCACAACAAGGCCAAGCCGATGTGTGTGGACAGTGCCGTAGACTCCCAGAACTACCACAAACCTGTGAACATGTGGCCGTGCCACAACCATGCCAGCCAGTTGCCTAGCAACAGAAAACATACATGTATTGTATCCCGCAAATCCACAACACGGCCAAGCCGATGTGCGTGGACAGTGCTGTAGACTCCCAGAACTACCACAAACTTGTGAACATGTGGCCGTGCCACAACCATGCCAACCAGTTGCCTAGCAACAGTAAACATACATGTATTATGTCCCGCAAATCCACAACACGGCCAAGCCAATGTGTGTGGACAGTGCCGTAGACTCTCAGAACTACCACAAACCTGTGAACATGTGGCCGTGCCACAACCATACCTACCAGTTGCCTAGCAACGTTAAACATCCTTTATTATCTCCCACAGATCCACAACAAAGCCAAGCCGATGTGTGTGGACAGTGCCGTAGACTCCCAGAACTACCACAAACCCGTGAACATGTGGCCGTGCCACAACCAGGGCGGCAACCAGTACTGGATGTTGAGCAAGCAGAACGAGATTCGCCGTGACGACGGTTGCCTTGACTACTCGGGCGGTGAGAGTGTGATCGTGTACCCGTGTCACTCACAGCGCGGCAACCAGGAGTGGGAATATAGAGAGGTGAGTTATCTACCTTGAATTGAACCAACTGCACACAGCAAACCAATCAGGCTCTTGCGAATTTAATCATTCAATCAACTAATTTCTCAAACAGCCAATTAATTCATATAGCAACGAATCAAGAGCCAAACAATTAAAGCAAGCATTAACGGACTTGAAAATTTGTGAGTTTTGCGACCAGTGTAGATCCAAATCAGACTGTGCATCCGCCCATCATTTGAACAGGAGGAGCTACACTAGTCATAAATCCCATAACCCCATTTCTCCAGTCGCAACCACATATTATGTGAATTGATATCCCAATCAGTCGGGCAATCAATTGTTGGTATAACACAATTAATCACCCAATTACCCACCTAATCAATCACTCTATTAACAACCTATCATGTTTCCGGATAACGCGTCCACATGACCACCAGCATGTCTATATATATTTTTATGCCCCCCACCACCGAATGATGAGGGAGGCATATAGTGTTACCGGTGTCTGTACGTCCGTACGTCCGTACGTCCTTAACGCTCGAATAAATGTCTTATAATTTCCTTACATGGATCTGTTTGATATTTTGCACATGCATTTCTCTAATGGTTCTCTACCGCCCGGCGACAGAAATATGATCGTTCTGCCCCTGCTAAGCACAGGGCATTTGAAACCTTAGCGCTCTTGTAAATGTCTTATAATGTCTGTTTCCTTGATTGGATCTGCTTGATATTTCTCACACGTATTGCTTTAATGGTCCTCTTATCACCCTGTGACAAATCCTTGATCGTCCCACCGCCGCTAAGCCCAAGGTCAAAGTCTTCTTTCATGCTGTGACAAATCCACGCTTCTCTGGCCCTCTGTGGTTTCAACTGCGCCTCGTTTTCTTTGGCTGCCAGCGGGGGCATTCGTGTTTCTTATTTCTAGTCTATTTTCTCTTGAAATATAACACATGCATAAAACCATTAAACATATACCTTATTATAGGAATGAATGGCCTTTTTGTGGAATTTATGGGGGTATAAACTTGGAAAAGTCGCGGGAATACTGGACGAACGAAGCGATAAAAAATTACAATTTTCGAAAATTGTAATTGTTTAAGGCCTCGTCCAGTATTTACGCTACTTTTCCAAGTTTATATCCCCGATAAATTCCACAAAAATGCCATTCATTCCTTATAATTCCAGCATTTGAAATAAATTCATCAAGAAAATGTGTTTATTTTCCGTTTTCTTAAGAATTATTTTAACTGCGCCTCACGGTTACGGAAAGTAGTTTGGCATGGGAGTTTACTGGGATATAAATTTTGGACAGAGACTTGCTACGGGCCAATCAAATGTTAGGGAATTGTGTAAATATTTTTGTGCTGGAATTATGATTCTATATTATCTTTCAGGATAACACGTTGATGCATATGAACACCAATAAGTGTATGGAGGTGTCCACTGATGGTCAGAAGCTGTTGATGAGGGCGTGTACCGGTATTGACCGTCAAATCTGGAAATGGAAGCGGAAATCACCCGATGGCGTAATTAGGGTGCAGTAATTTATATTGATTTGTTAGGAGCTCACACTACCGTAATCAACATGTTTTGGGGGTTTATTTTGTTTCTGGGGAAACTTTGTTTTTTCTCGTTTGTGTCCGTGTAGCAGGCTACCAGATATCACAGTACTTCTATGCTGGATGAGCTGGCTTGTGCCAAAATGACCGGTTTTCAAGTTGATATTATCTACTGTCTGTTTCACGAAACCTGCCCAAATTTTACAGCTATATAAGCAATGCAAATACAGTATTCTTTTCGATAATATGAAATCAAAGCAAAATTTAAGAATGAGTCTTCTTTTTATTTCGTGAAATTTTGTCAAATATTGATTTTATTGCGCAAAAACAATTTCCCCATGTTAAATCCCCATAGACATCTTCACGGAGTGAAGATGTCTATGGGGATTTAACATGGGGAAATATTTTTGAATTTTAGAAATACTGGACGGATTTTTAAAATTTAACTTTTGTTTTCTTAGTTAGATCATATCCAAGCTATCTAGTCAGGTTTCAGAGTCAATTTCCAAATTTTTTCGTTTTTTTACTCCTCCCACACTTCCTTACCACTTTTGCCCCCATGTTAAATTCTCATAGAGAAATCAATTTTTTGTAATAAAACCATTATTTTACCAAATTTCACGAAATAAAAAGAAGGCTCATTCTTAAATTTTCCTTTAATTTAATTCTATCAAAACAAATAATGTTTTTTAATTGTCTATATAGCCATACAATTTGGGCAGCTTTCGTGAAAAAGACTAGATAATATCAACTTTAAAACATGCCATTTGGGTCTATATAGTTGGTCGACAACTTTCACACTTTGTGTCCATGTGTCTGTGGTTTGTTATTGGTGACCTCCAAAAGGTATTGTTCAGAATTTAACTAGCATGTCTAGTGTAGTTCCTGATCAACTAGTGGGTGGCAGGTGGGAGCACATGATGGTTAATTTAACAATCGGGATTCACCCATAGCAGTATCTCCAACTGAGACCTCGTTTGGCCCTCACTTACGTCTTTGGCATGCTTGTATGGGAGGAGCGTGCTCAGAATGGTTTACAAGCACAAGCCCAGTTTAACAGATCAGTGTAGCCTATGCTCAATAAATGTAAATCCATCAATCCGTCAGGGGAGTTAACGAAAATTTGGAACCAAGAATTTGACTTGAGTTACTAGTAGATTGGCTTTAAATAAATAACCTTTTCAACACCACAGGCCTGTATAGTGGTATTGACAAACAGGACAGATCCAAATGAGCCGGCTCGCGATGATAGTTCATAAATGGACTATTCTGAAAACGAGTGTTGACTGTAGATATAAATGTATACCTGAACGATTTAGTATGTGTCTGTAAATGCTGAATTTATTATGTGCGTCCGTCTGTATGTGTGTCTGTGCATGTCCGATTGAGTTTACTGGAATTTTTCCATGTTTTTCATGTTTATGTTTTGAATGTTAATTCAATCATGGGAAAATTAGGCATTATCAAATGTGTAATACAGTTGCGGGTTCTTGTGTTGGGTAATTCTGCAATTTTGCTGAATAATATGTTGGTCAACTGGTCGTATGTTTCATTGACAGGAGATATGGGGCTTATGGCATATGTTGTTAGTCTAGCTCTTTATATATTAACCCATTAAAGACGGGATACAATTATAGTAGTATGAAACTTTTTAGGGGAAAAAATCCTATTTTCTTTATTTCATCTCGAAAGTATATGTTGTTGCCACTCATTTGAACCGTCTTGACGAGACGGTTCAGATGAGTGGTAACAACATGTATTTTTATAGAAAAATAATCAAAATAATCAGACTTTTTGGATAAAAAGTATTGTATTGTGTTTATTATTATATATCGCCCTAATGCAGCTGTTTATATGCGGGTTCGAACATGTTGGCCCGGCGTTAAAATGACCTTAGCTGTTGATAGGCCGTTAAACACCGATAAATCAAATCAACAGTTTGTTATATGCATGTCATTCGTATGCCTGGCTATATGGCGAACAGTGCAGACCCAGATCAGACTGCACGGATGTGCAGTCTGATCTGGGTCTACACTGGTCGCATAGACCATATGTCCCTTTTCTCCAGTCACGGCCACACGTGTGAATGTGTTCTGTGTTGAAACATAACAAAAATGTATGATATGTGACCATCTAAAAATGCTTTATGTATATCATTGCTCACAAACATGGCTTTAAGCACATTGATGTTGAAATGAGTTCATTTCAGAGGGATATTTTATGTAAACAATACATTTGTATATATGTGTTGTCATAATTGTTTGACATGTGTGTATCGCAGTGCCAAAACATGGCCAAATTTACCCTTTCTCTGGCTTATGATAAGCCATAAGCCTATTCCTTCTCCATTCATTGACGGGGAACAATTGATGGCAGAATTTTGGCTTTTGTTGGTATGGCTTTGTAGACTACTGTATACAAAGGTTTCAGCTCCGGTCAGATATGACCTTGTATCACTCCAAATTCAGCACTTTTATTACCGCTGACATTAATAATGTTGTGAGAAGATCACATGAGAATTGTTGTTGGTCAGGAGCATGCAAAGTGCAATTTAACGATCGGGGTTCGTTCTTGCCGGAATGCCGAATTACATGGTTTGGCTCTCATGTACATTTTTGGCCTTGTGATACTTGAGAGCTAAATCCTGTAATACCCCATTAACAAGTAATACGAATATTGCTAATCATATTACTTTTGGGGTTGGAGCTAAGTGACTTGTATGGTATGGACCTGGCACCAGGTCAGGATATTCTAATTTCAGGGCTGTATATATGTTTTTCTTCAATGTAAATGCACAATGTATTCCGTTCTTATTTTGGGATTTTTTCCCCAATGCAGCAGGTTAAATACGGGATCGAACCCGTTGGCCCGGCCTTAAATGACCGTAACTGTTGATAGGCCGTTAAACACCAATAAATCAAATCCTAATCAGTATGGAAGATAATATTGTTGTATGCAGGGGATTACTAACGATGGACCAAATAGTTTCTGTTAATTAATATTGCAATTCTATTGTGCAACATAATGCCAGTGAAATACATGTGTGTACACTATTTATGTTAAATGAAATAATAATGTTTTTTCATCTCATCGCATGTGCGTATATTGTTGATGATTTTGAAATCCCAGGACGTGGGAAAGCTCATTATTTGTTGGTTATTCTGCAATCTTTGCAACCAGATACTAGAAACATGAATATTTGTGTTTCTAGTTGTTTAACTAGTAAAACAAAAATTAAAATCTGAAAATCAATCCACTATTTCTGAAATTAGAAAAAATATTCTTAGGCATTTTTCCCCCAAGTTAAATTCCCATAGACATCTTACGACGTAGGTAAAAAAATGTCTGTAATAAAATAATTATTTGACCAAAGTTCTCTAAATACAAATAGTCTCTAGTTATGGGTGGCACAGGATAAACCAGGATAGCTTTTGTTGTTTTGTTGTTGCCACTGATTGCTTAAACCATGATGTTAAAGTGTGCCAGTTAACCAGGGATTCCGCTGACGATCGCCACTTTCGCAATTGGCGATAAAAATAAACAATTTGCGATAAAAAATTACAATTTTCGAAAACAATTTCTTTTATTTTGAACTGGTGATTTTTTTATTTTCCCCAGCGGAATCCCTGGTTAACCCTATGCCACCTGACACTAGGAACACAAATATTTGTGTTTCTAGTATCAGGATGCACTGTTGGGAAACATTGGGATAGTTGCGAAGGTAACTCTTGCAATCTACTCTACGGGAGTAGATTGCAAGAGTTACCTTCGCAACTGACATTGGGATTGAGGTGTGTACATGGTAGTGTGGTTGGTCGGGTGAACGCGGCGGCGTATATTAACGGTAGGGGTTCCTCCTTATGGGAATCACAATTTGCCTGTTTGGCCCTTTTTTATTTTTTAATCTTTTGTTACCTGGGAGTTGAATTGGGTTATTGCCCATTATAAAAGTAGTAAGATTATTACTGATCCTACTGCTTTTTGGAGGGGGCCAAGTGATTCTGGTGTGGTGAGCACCTGGCATCAGATCAGGATTATTCCGATTTGAGGGCTGAATATATAGTTTTTCTATTGTAAATATTCAATTTTCTCCCCAGTTTGTACAGGTAATATATGTGATTTAGTACTAAACCCATTGACCTGGCCTTAAATTATCTTAACTGTTGATAGGCCGTTAAACCCCAACACACAAACAAACAAATATGTACATAGTAGTGTTGAAAGGTATAAGGTGGCAGCATTTGTTGTAATGAATTGTGATAATCAAACCACAATTGTCAAAATACCGTTGGACATAACCACATTCTGGGCATGCATGTGCTTCAATCTTATACTCGAAATTTGGATTGTGATAGACAGTAGACAGTCTCAGCCAATGAAATGGCTTGATTTCAGGTACAAATTTCAAAAACATGCTCATTAATCAGTCTTTGATGTTGTTAAATAATTACATTCCCTATGCCAGTTACGTTTATCCATGTATAGTTAATGTTAAAAAGTTGTGGCTGTGACTGGAGAAATGGGTGTTGCAAGCGGTGTAGATCCAGATCAGACTGTGCATTCGCACAGTCTGATCAGGATCTGCACTGTTTGCCATTCCATCAATGAAACGCGTTTCGTGCTTCTATCAAGGGTTATAGATCGTTATCGGGCTACAGGAGTGTGCTATATGAACAGCAGCTACACTGGTCACAAATCTCATAAACCCTGTTTGTCCGATCACAGACATATTCAGATCGTGGCTGTTTACATATATATATTGTATACAATCAAATTGTTGGGTTGTTATATACAGAATTTGTAATATGTGGCTGGTGAAGTGGGGTTTATGGGATTTGTGACCGGTGTAGCCGCTGATCAAATAGCACACTCCTGAAGCCTGATTGATGGAATGGCGAACAGTGCAGATCCTGATCAGACTGTGCGGATGCACAGGCTGATCTGGATCTACACTGGTCGCAAAACCATAATCCCCATTTCTCCAGACACAGTCACATACTTTGTATTAAACGGATTATACCAAACAATGCTAAAACTAGGGACCAAAATAAGAATAAAAATCGCTGCAATATTGTATAAACTTGTTCAACTTTCAACATTTTCACATGTGTATATGTATGTATCCATATTTAATGCATAATGTTTTCTTGTAATGGCACGTGGGCTGCCGGCTTTCAATCATGCCATTACAGTGTCTGTGATTCGTGTAGCACCAGATCCGCACAGTTTGATCGGAGTATGCGTGGGTGGCAGGTGGGAGCATGCGTTGGGTAATTTAACGATCGGGGTTCATTTGTTACCGGAATCCCGATTGGAGACCTGGTTTGGCCCTCACATATGTCTTTGGAATTTTGTATGTGACAGTTGAATCTGGTTATACCCCTTATGTGAGTATTACGATATTTGTAATCCGATTTTAGGGGAAGGGACCAAGTGACTTGGTGTGGTATGGACCTGGCACCAGGTCAGGTTATTCTAATTTCAGGGCTGAATATATTTGTTCTCGATGTAAATATTCCGTTCTGATTTTGGGATTTTACCTCCAATGCAGCAGGTTAAAACGGGATTGAACCCGTTTGCCCGGCCTTACATGACCTTAACTGTTGATAGGCCGTTAAACACCAATAAACAAACAAACAAACTGATCGGAGTATGCACTATTTGACTTTCTTTGGGCGATTGGTTGGGACCATGCGATGGGTAAATATAATGATGGGATTCATACTTTCAGGAATCGCGATATCCCTGGTCTGGCCCTCAGGTACATTTTTATTTGGCTTTCTTGTTACTTGAGAGTTCAATCTGGTTATACCCATTATAAAAGTAGTAAGATTAGTACTAATCCTATTGCTTTTAGGGTGTGGGGCTAACTGTCATTCCCGAGCCAGGCAAATATATGTGGAGAAATGGGGCGGATTTGTGACCTCTTTGTTAACTCTGCCTGAAATGACATTTGCCGTTGACAGACCGTTAAACACCATTAAATTTATAAATAAAATTTGACCAGTATAGCTCTGAATGTGTAGCACATCCGTGTTGTCTAATATTGATATTTGTTTGTTGCTCGTTACTAGCATGACATGTGTTTCATTTATGGAATAGTGAACAGTGCAGATCCTGATCATATCTGATCTGGATCTACACTGGTCGCATATCCCATAAGCCCCATTTCTCCAGTCACAGGCACATATTTGGTAATACTATATCTGTGTGGTAAATAAATGCTTGCATGTCGAGACAGACTACATATTTAAGTCGCCATCCGATAGGACTAGGCTAGCACGAAGTTGTCTTGCCGAAGGACACGCCGAATCGGCCCTTCGCAGCGGGTCGAGGTGGGAATCTCCCCATCTGCAGTCCGACGCTTTACCTACCGAGCTAATCCGGCCACTGTCTGTGTGGCAAAGTTCTGGGCTTTATATTTCCGTAAACCATTTGTTATCCTTTGTAATTTGTGTTGCACCAATATGTAATTTTGTACTGTGCCATGTTTGTTTTTCGCCCATTTAATGTGGGATGCCAATTCACAGGTATAGTTTTTTTTTCTCCATTTTCTTTATTTCTCTACAAATATTTATGTTGTGACCACTGATGAGACGGTTCATCTGAGTGGAAACAACATACCATAATTATTCTAATAAACACCCCCGGTAATATACAAGTTTTGTCGCGCCCGCTTGCAGACAGCACGATATAGTCGGCACATTGGTGTATGTACGTCCGCCCATACGTACGTACATACGCCAATGTACCGTACATATGTCCATCCGAGTTAAAGTTTTTGGTTAAATTTTTTCGGTATATTATCAAAGCCTCAGCGGGCGTGACATGCGGGCCGCGGCCATCATGTCTAATTAGATTTGGCATTATAATTACAATGTACATAAAACGCAACAGAAATTTGAATTTGGAAATGATTTAACAGTGTGAAAATAAAAGAAATTTTACGGTAAATGTTGGAGGGGGCTTTTATTAGAGAGGTGGCTACTATTAGAATAAATATGGTATACTTTTAAGAAGAAAGAAGACAAATATTCATGTTTTTCCTTGAGCGTAATGGTGTATACCTCAACATGAAGTGGGTCGAGTTGTTTTGAGTGATTATCCTACACAAACCATTCCATAATGTTACTTGTTATCCAGAGTAGTCTAGTATTTATTTGTGTTGACTGGACGAGGGAGACATAGCCTCTAGTGGCGATGTGTCTGGTGTTGGTTGTATGTAACTAGTATTTCACGATCACCAGCCACAATCAAAAATATTTGTGTTGATTGGACGAGGATGACATAGCCTCTAGTGGCTATGTGTCTGGTGTCAGTTGTATGTAACTAGTATTTCACGATGACCCACCACAGTGAAAATATTTATTTGTGTTAAATGGATGAGGGAGACATAGCCTCTAGTGGCTATGTGTCTGGTGTCAGTTGTATGTAACTAGTAAGTCATGATGACCCACCACAATGAAAATATTTATTTGTGTTGACTGGATGTGGGAGACATAGCCTCTAGTGGCTTTGTGTCTGGTGTTGGTTGTATGTAACTAGTATTTCACGATGACCCACCACAATGAAAATATTTATTTGTGTTGACTGAACGAGGTTGACATAGCCTCTAGTGGCTATGTGTCTGGTGTCAGTTATATGTAACTAGTAAGTCACGATGACCCACCACAATGAAAAAATGTATTTGTGTTGACTGGATGTGGGAGACATAGCCTCTAGTGGCTATGTGTCTGGCGTTGGTTGTATGTAACTAGTATTTCACGATGACCCACCACAATGAAAATATTTATTTGTGTTGACTGAACGAGGTTGACATAGCCTCTAGTGGCTATATGTCTGGTGTCGGTTGTATGTAACTAGTGTTCACGATGACCCACCACAATCAAAATGTGAATCAATGAGAGAGATTGTCAACATTTATCTACATGTACTGTATTTTCTGCAAGATATACCGTATGTACATTTGTATATAAAATATAAGGCAAGCCGTGTGATTTTGTACCTAAGAAGATGTGCGATATCTCATATTTACATAATTAACCCTTACAACGCTATCTTAATTTGTTGTTGTCTGCTGTTTATTTTCTATTTTCAATTTTTATCATCAAAAACATGCTTTGACAGCTTTTTTGCCCGGCCTTACATGACCTTAGCTGTTGATAGGCCGTTAAACACTAATAAACAAACAAACAACATGCTTTAACAGCACTTTAGAATCATTTCCATTCATTTCCATTGGGCCCCGTGCAGGCACCGGGGCGGGATCAACTGATCCTGAGAATAGTGCTGCAGTAGCCATTGCTTGTCGTAAAAGGCGACTAAACTGGCTTAACGATTGGGTTCATACTTTCCGGAACCCACTATACCGGATTTGGCCCTCATGTACATTTTTGGCTTTCTTGTATGTGAGAGTTGAGTCGGGCTATGCCCCATATATAAAAGTAAGATTAGCGCTAATCCTATTACTTTTAGGGGATGGGATAAATGATGCTGGTGTGGCGAGGGCCTGGCTCCATATCAGGTTGTTCTAATTTCAGGACTGAATATATATTTTGATTGTAAATATTGAGTTCTGAAGTTGGGATTTACCCCCCTTGGACAGGTGGATATGGGACTCGACCCCGTTGACCCGTCTGCGTGTAGACTCCCTGAGGCTTGTACCTCTATGTCAGAAAAGCGGACGTTAAACCCTATTCACTCACTCACTCACTCATTTCCATTGGAAATGATTCTGAAGTGCTGTCACACCATGTTTTTATTGAGAAATAAGGCAAAAGCAACAGCAGACGACAATTGTTGTGTGTATGGTCTAAGGGTTAACAATATTTTCAGTACCGTAATAGAATTACAAAATTAATGAGATTTCTGTACGTGACGTAGAAACATATTCATAGCAAATGCGAAATTATATTCCGCATTTGCTGTGAAAATTTTGTCAGCTTTCAATACCATTTATAGAAAAGATAACAGTTTCTATAAATATTTTTCATGAAAAATTGCACATTTTAGGTACAAAATCACATGGCTTGTTGTGGGTGGCGGGTGGGAGCACGCGATGGGTAATTTAACGATCGGGGTTCATCCTTACCGGAATCCCGACTGGAGACCTGGTTTGGCCCTCACATACGTCTTTGGAATTTTGTATGGAACAGTTGAATCTGGTTATACCCCTTATGTGAGTATTACGATATTCGTAATCCTATTTTAGGGGAAGGGGCCAAGTGACTTTGGTGTGGTATGGACCTGGCACCAGGTCAGGTTATTCTAATTTCAGGGCTGAATATATTTGTTCTCGATGTAAATATTCCGTTCTGATTTTGGGATTTTCCCCCCATGCAGCAGGTTAAAATGGGGTCGAACCCGTTTACCCGGCCTTACATGACCTTAGCTGTTGATAGGCCGTTAAACATTAATAAACAAACAAACACATGGCTTGTCTCATGTGTGAGGAAAGTTCAGAGCCTGATCAGATTTGGTCTGGAATCCAGGAACGATATACGAGGATATAATATATAATTCAGACTGTTGGACTGGTGCAGGTGTGCCATGATCCGAAACACAATATGAACTTTTATCAAATTGTGTTTATAGTATAGCTAGAAAATTGCATTTACATTTACTTGTTTTCAGATTTAAAAGTATACTATTTATTAAAACAGATTTGTGGCTGAGAAACAGGGATTATGGGATTTGTGACCAGTGTAGCTCCTGATCAAAATAGCACACTCCTGTAGCCTGATAACGATCTATATGTCTTATTAGTGTATTGTATTCAAAGCATGGCAGGTGATGCGTTGATGGAATGGCGAACAGTGCAGATCCTCATCTGATCTGGATCTACACGGTCGCAAAGCCCATAAGCCCAATTTCTCCAGGCACCGCCATATATGTATTAATCTTTAACAAATTTACCTTAAACCATTTCACTTTCCTGTAACCACTCCTTTCTACCATCTCGAACAGTCGGTTCAAATGAGTGGTCACAAATACAGACAATTTGTTGAAATAATAAAAACAAAATGCTTTAAAATAAACCCAATATGTTAGGGACCAGTACATCCTTATGACTATTCACAGTAAAGTTCAAGCAGACAGGTTATGCTGAGTGGACAATAGTTTCATGGAGAAACGATACAAATATTGGGATGGTTTTAGAACCAATGTGTTGGTGTTGTTGTTGTGGTAAAAGTGTAGACTATGAATGTTCTGTACATAATGTCACACACACCTTCATTCTAGGTACGGGTGGTAACTTGAACCTTTTCACCCCTATAAGTAACTGGAATGGATTTTTATATGTTAATTTCCAGACAAATCCAATTGTTACAAAATGATTTTCAGACTAGTCCATTTATGAAAAGGCGGTGTTTTTGTTCTCAAAAATGTGAAAATTACGAGCAAAACGTGCAGATCCTGATGAGACGGCTCGTGACTAGCCGGCTCATCTGGATCTACACTATTTGCCAATACCACTATACAGGCCTGTGGTTTTGAAAGGGTTAAGATGATGAATCTAGCCTTAAGGTGTCATATCTTAACCATTTCAGCCCGCCAACATTTGCAAACACTGCAGATCCAGAAGAGCCAGCTCATGTACAGTGTCATTATTGTTAACCCCTTGAACCCGAAAACCCGCTCCATCAGGATCTACACTTTCTTTAGTAATTTTCATACGTTTTAGAACAAAAACACCATTTTCATAAACGGACGAATCTGAAAATCACTTTGTGACGATTGGATTAGTCGGAAAATTAGCTTATCACGTCCATTCCATGGTCAGTTACTTCGAGGTGAAAGGGTTAAGATGTTGAGGCAACACGCCTTTTTGAGTAACAGATCAGCAAAATCAACATGGAAGATATGTTATATATTTAGGGACGAACGGGTTAACAGTGAATCTTACAGGGATCAGTGGTCATTGTAGTAAGGGTGCCTGGCACTGGAGCAGGACACTGTCTTTCAGTGTTGAAAGTTTGTATTGTAATTTTAGTGTTGACTGATCAGTTCGACGCTACATACAGATGCATTACCTTATGTATATGGTCTTGCTTTTGAACTTGATTTAAAACCCCAATCAGCAATCAATCAACATTTTAAACCTCATACATTGTCCTAATATCTCCATACCCTATTGTAAAACCTAAGATGTGATAAGTGCAGCTAACTTGGCAAATACATACCAGCATTTATTGATGGCGCTAACCACTGCAATGATGAGAAGTATGACGGAATCGGCAAACAATATTATATTATGTCCCAGGGTATCTGGGTCCCGTTCGTACGACTAAATTGTTTGTAAGTGAAACATGATAGTCTGTAAATGTAACATTAACAATGTTTTTGTGTAAACAATTATCGTATTTACATTTATTCAGCATAGGCCTATGCTCAATAAATGTAAATCAATCTATTGAAATTTACAGATGAACCTAAATGTGCACTCGCGAACATTTTAGTCGTACGATGTTTAGTGAAACAGGCCCGGCTCTCTTATCACATCAAACTGGCTGTAGTGGTTGTGAAGATATTTAGGAAAATGTAGTTACAAGCAAGCAAGCCGAAAAATCAGGATATTCTAATTTCTCGACTGAATTTATACATTGTTTGGGATTTTGGCATCTGTACAGGTGAAATTGTAACAGCAGGTTAAATATGGGAACGAACCCGTTGACCCGGCCTTAAATGACCTTAGGTGTTGATAGGCCGCTACATACCAACAAACAGGTTAAATACAGGATTCGACCCCATTAGCTTGGCGTAAAATTACCTTTGCCGTTGATAAGCCATTAAACATCATTAAATATATAACTAAATAAATAAATACTATGATAAATGCTGTTTCAGAGAGTATTTCACAACATTAATCCTTACATTACTGAATTAAATTTGTCATCTGCTGATTGTTTTCAATTTACATTTTGATCAAGAAAAACATAGTTTGGCAGCATTGGAAATGATTCTAAAGTGCTACGAAACCATGTTTTTATTGAGAATAAATACAAAATATGAAACAACAGCAGACGACATTTTTCGTTTCCCGTGCTCTAAGGGTTAACTGTAGATATACTGTTCACATTGCTCATCTACAAATAAATAGTTACACTGGTCATTTGGGCAATTATTCCTTTTCTGTTAGACGATGGTGAGTGTGACAAATAGTTCACATATTTTGTCAATTGTTCATGAACCTGTTTTATTATACACTATTTTTGCAAGAAAGTGCCTTTATATAAGATTATAAAGTATGAAATAAATGATGATTTGTTAATGTGGTTTGTTTTGTTTTGTCAGATTAATGGCCTTGGGATATGAGTGGCAAATAGTGGTGTGTAGGCCACTTAACAACCCACACACCCCCTCCAGGTTTAGAGATGTTCCACTGTAAATCAGGAATATGATCATTCTGGTACATACTTATGTATTTTGCAATCATGAACGTGCATTATTATCTGAGATGCGTTACCAAGAAACCCATCTAAATGAGATCACATATATGTTCTTCGTGTCTGGTTTAGAGAGGTTCCACTGTATTTCATGAACAATATTTACTAAAAAGATTATATTTTCCATAAGTGATGTCAAAAGTGGATGACATTTTCAGAGCAAATGCGGAATTCTGCGTTTGCTGTGATGTTTTTGTCACCGTTTCATATATTTTGCGGAAAAATATCAGTCTTTGTAAATATGTTTCATGAAGGACCGCCCATCACCTAAGGTACAAAAGCACATGGCTGGTCTCAATTATGTACAGGAGGTGTATTATGTGAAAGATTTGGGCCGTTGCCATGGTTACAGCAAATACCAATGCCAAACTTAAACAGGTCAATGATGAATGACTTATAATTGTGTCTGGGGCCTATCTGCGACAGTACTTATAGAGAAGTTTATCTAGTTTCTTTAAAATTTCTTGGTAATTTTTTTTTTGTATTGAATGGGAATTCTCAGAATAGAGCCCGATATCCGAATTTAAATTTTTTGGTAACTTCGGTTTCCCTTCATGGAACGTTTTGAAATCGCAACAGCATACATGGATTCCTCTGACGGTCCTCCATCATTCTGTGACAAATCTACGATCCACGCTTATGAATATGCCAAGATCAAGGACTTAGAAAAAGTTGGCGCCATGGCCCACACAGAGGGTATTCCATACGCCATCACTTACTGACAAATCTAGTTCACAACTGATGACGGATACATTTGGTAACACATACAGAGGCACATCCACTATCAACAATAATAAATGTCTCTGATATGAAGTATGAAGCTGATCCGTGAAAGGGAACAGAAATTATAAGATATTTACCCGAGCGTTAAAGTTTTTGAAGCACCAAGTATGTGACCTTGACCCTGGGCTTGGCGGGGGCAGGACGTGGATTTGGCACAGGGCGGTAGAGGACCATTAGAGCAATGTGTATATGAAATATGAAGCAGATCGGTCGAAGGATGAAGAAATTATGAGACATTTACCCGAGCGTTAAAGTTTTGGTGACGGACGGACGGGACGGGACGGACGGGACGGGAGGACGGGACGGGACGGACGGACAAGGGTAACACTAAATGCCCCCTCCACTATCGTGGTGGGGCATACACATATGTTAGTTATGCCGGACGGTCTCACAAATGCGCCTGTGAAATTATAACGAGTAATAAACCTGGCCCTCCAGTTGAGGGAAGTTGCAACTTTTATACAATTACGTGAAAATAAAATAAAAGACAAAAAATAAAATTCAGTGAATGGAGAATCACATGCATAAGACTAGTACAGTAGAACCTCTTTAAACCGAACACCCATTAAACATGTATGCTTAATTATTTTTGGATTTCTTTGTCACTTTCCCCGATTATAATGCATGTTCATGATCTAAAGGTGCAAAGGTATGGATTCTCATCTGCCTGACTTACAGTGGAGCATCTCTAGACTGGACACACTGGGAACCTCCCATGGTGTCCTGTTTAGAGAGGTTCCACTGTATATGCAGTCGTTACTGTATGAAAGCAACCCCGATATCTGAAAACAAATGACCATTTAAACACGGTAACTCTCACTCGTGCCTCGGTTACCAGGCTTCGCTATACAATTGATAACAAAACTCAAATCGATTACATGTGTTTGAAAATAGAAGGTTTCGTATCCGACAATTTTGACCCCACATAAGGACTGGTAGATAAGTGGATTGTTGTTGAACATGGGATGCCACGTAGACGGACTACTGAGATGCAGTGGATTATGTATGTATTTTATTATATCAAGGGTCTGTGTCACAAATGAAGTTAAGTGTTTCGCTTCATGCAATCATGTAATGGCCTATACCAACCAATCGTACCATTTCATTTGATCGAATGTCCAAAATATTGATTCATGAGTATACTATCAGAAACTGTGATAAAGTGGGGAGAAAATTTGGTTATACATTTACCCTGTCCACGTACCAGTAAGGAAAACCTTTGAAATAAAATGATTAGGGCCCGCTGATATTCGACGGTGCCCTATAGGTTTCGCCCTATCTGTCCGTCTGTCTGTCAGTCCGTCCATTTATTTATTTATTTTTTGAAGTTTTTTGTAAGAGTTGATCTAGTCACCTATAGATGCCGTAGAAAGACGTTTCCCTTTACGTAAACGTAAAATAATATAAATACAATTTAAATTTATTAATAACCATCGATTGCAATTCTAATTAGGTGGTTCATATGTGCAAATCTATACTTAAAATGTTTTTTTACTAATCTGTTTCATCACTTTCTGTGCATAGTATACCCGAGACCTGCATGGTCACTACACATGATGCTTGACATGAAATCATGATGAAGTATGAACGGTTTGTACATGAACAAATGTCACTGTCTAACCCGCTCAGGGTAGCATCAAGTAGACACACGAGAATTAGACACATTTTGATACATACAGTACCTAATTCCATTCTCTCGGTGCTTAAATCTGTGTCTAATTCTTTTTTTTTACATTAATTTCTACATCCGGAATGTTTCTTAACTGTCTAATCCCTTAGCCTATGTACATGTATGTATGCCACTGGTCATGTTCTGTTCAAATTTAAAACAAATGTATCAAGGCAGAAATAAATTATAATCGAAAATAGTAATTGTAGCAAAGAATTGGTAATTTATGGTTGTTACTCAAGAAATGGGGCTTTGTGGGATTTTTAGCCAATGTGTAACCAATGTGTAACCAATGGAGCTCCTGATTAAATAGCACTCCAGGGGCCCGTTTCACTAAACTTCCTCCGATTAAAATGTTCGTAAGTGCAAATTTAGGATCGTCTGTAAATTTCAATTGATGGATTTTCATTTATTGAGCATAGGCTGCAAATGCAGCCTATGCTCAATAAATGTAAATCCAATGATTGTTTACAAGAAAACATCGTTAATATGAAATCTACAGACTATCATAATTTTGCACTTACGAACATTTTAGTCGTAAGAAGTTTAGTGAAACGGCCCCCTGTATCCTGACAACGATACATATTATTGCTTGTTTGTCAGAACATGACGGGGTGTTTCTTTGATGGATTGGCGAACAGTGCAGATCCTGATCAGTCTGTGCGGATGCACAGGCTGATCTGGATCTACATTGGTCGCAAAACCCATAAGCCCCATTTTTCAGCCACTATCACATATACAGGGGCCAATTTCTCATATATTCGTATCATAAAAATAGTTCGTACGAATATTTCCATGAATTTACTTACGGTTGTTGTACCCTTCTTGTGACCCCATGTAAAGTCAATGGAAATCTAATAAATACAAACCTATTCATAAACCGAGAGCAACGTACACACAAATAAACCATATATATGTGTTCAATAAGTTTTTATGCAGATGCTGCCAGCAAGGACTTGACACCATATGCTGTAGTTGGAATATAATAAGTACATTTTGGTGTTTTACATGTACAATTTTGCTTCTACACACCTGTATAGTGACGGAAATATGCATGTGCTAGATTAACATTGGTCTGTTATCTGAATATTACAGGTGTGTATGCATTTGTATTGGTAACGGTATCTGCATAAAGACTTACTGATCGAATTCATATGGTTTATTTATGTACGTAGCTATTGTTTTATTAGTATTTTTTTTTTATTATTTCCATAGACTTTACATGGGGCCACAAGAAGGACACAACTACCTTAATTTACACACTGGGGTTGACCGTTGCTATACCGTATGTTATACTAACATGTACAGTTCAATACATGTGACCATACCCTCTATTTATCGGCGCAAGTGTCATTCGAAATTTTAGTTCACGCTTACGGAACTTTTATCGTACATACGAAGTTCAGTGAAACGGGCCCGCAAGTTTTCTGGTCACCTGTTTTATGCAACTACATTGTATGTAGAGCACGTAACTATATGCACAACTAAATTAGCGAAACTAAGTGTATGGCTGGCTATGTGACCTAATTTATCTTGTAAACAAATGAAGGGGTTTTATAGTGTCTGTTTTCACAATGAATTATCAGCTGTGCAAACAACCACAGGCACGTTGTGGTATGAACGAGAAAAAGCCTCTTTAAATCGTACCCAATTTTATTCTGATATTATACATCTAGAAGGAAGGACACTCGCCATCTTTTCAAACAACGGAAGTGGTACTAGTGTGCCTTGATTGTTGCCTTGATTCGGTAATTGTAACGTGCGCGAATGCACCAGCAAGGTCCCGGCCTTCACGCGCGTTACAATTACCGAAGTAGCGAGCCGGGCCCAGGGCACAGTGGTACCATTTCCGTTGGTTGAGAAAATGGCGAGTGTCCTACCTCCTAGATATTTAATATCAGAGTAAACGTGGGTACGGTTTAAAGAGCGTTCAGTCGTTCAAACCACAAAGTGCCTGTGCAAACAACAACATAATGCACACCACCGTCTGCGTTAAAAGTGTCCAGACTATCAACGTCTCTGAACATTCATTGTCATTGACAACTCGCAATCAAGCAATTTGATGTAGCACAACTCAGGCTCAGTCAATCAAGCAGGTTAATTTCAAGCACAATATTCAAGTATTTTGAAATAAAGAAACTGTCCAATAGTTTGCAAGATTAACGCAGGTGATAGTGTACAATCGTTTTACTGAATGACCTTTCTTTATCTTCCCAACATATTTATCCGCTTCACCTAACATGGCGTTTTCAGCAATACGAGGGCACAGGTTGAAATAACGTACCAAGGTCTATAAATACATTAAATATACCTAAAAGTATCAATAAGTGGGAAAAATCAGTTGAAAAAACCAGTTTACTCCCTGTTACACAATACTGTGTTCTAACAGGGAGTAAACTCTTTTTTTTCAACTGATTTGTTCCCACATTTTGATACTTTTAGGTATATTTAATGTATTTATATTATAGACACGTTACTTCAACCTGTGTTGTGAACAAGTACATACTACTTATGCCCGCCTTTTCGAACATACGAGTTAAACTTAAGATATGTAAGATATTATTATTGATAACACGAAGTCAATGCTCATTTAAAATACACAGATGATCTTACAAGAGTGATGATTAAGATATTTATTAAACAAGTTTACCGATTTCATAAGAAACGAGGCTATGCCGAGTTTCTTATGAAATCAGTCAACGAGTTTAATAAAAATCATATTAAATCAACACAAATGTTAGACTTTATTTATTGCATAAGCACATCATCATAATTTGAAGCTATAATGATAACCTAACGTGTGTTCGGTAGCTGGCTCATTTGCGTATTTATTCCACTAGTGTATTATGATTTTTTATTACACTGAGCCATTAGACTGTGAAAGCCCATTTTACGCAATAAAATAGATATGTGTGTATAGCCGTAATGCTTTTGTGACCCGGGAACACTGTTCACTTGATCCCAATTACACAACCGCCTGCGTTAATCTTTCCAAGATGTCACCGTTTCTTAACATCTACTGGCAATCTTCACTGGCAATCGGGTAGTTTGATGTGGCTGCGCCTGAGCTGTAGCAATACTCAAGTATTTTGAGGTAAAACCATTGACAACTATTGGCAAGATTAGCGCAGGCGGTGGTGTATAATGAGGACAGCACATATATGACTAGCCCGGACAATCTAGCAACAAACTATTAACAAATCCAATATGTGAACAATAACATACTTATAGTTCAGCCAAGTGTACGATGCAATGTCCCATCCGAGTATTGATTTTCCATTTCATGTCGAACAGTTAATCATCAAATCTGGTAATATATAACTTATTGCGGTTAAGCTTTTCAATATCTGAAATAAGTGGGGCACAGTGCTGCACAGCGATTGGCTTAGAAAGTAGGGCGAACTATAAGTGAGGTAATATGTCAAAGGACGTTTCTTCATATCGAACGACATACACAGCGATTAACAGTCACGTGTCAATAATTTATACAAACCTGACGGCTCGTGTCATTCTGACATGGATTTAGCGTGCAATGTAGTCGATACGTAATCTCAATGTAAACAAGACAAAATGGCGAGTGTTGGAGGGCGGAACTATAGTGGCACGATGTCGAAAGTTACCGTGAAGAAGTGTGGTCCGTGTAAAGAGATGGGACTGGTTAAAGACGCGGACACGTTCTGCCGGCAGTGTGACGAGTACATGTGTCCATCTTGTGCCGCGATTCACAACAGACTTAAAGTTTCCCGAAACCACACCGTGGTTTCCGGGAGTGACTTACCGTTATTGGGAGAGCGCGAGGCGAGACTTCCTCTGACATATTGTGAGGAGCACTCGGAGAAAGATATCCGTTGGTATTGCGAGAAACATGATGCCATTTTATGTGATGCATGTAAAGTTATTAGTCACAAGAAATGCCAGGTAACGTCCATTTCTGACGCGGCGGCTGGACACGGACAGCGACTGGCCGAGGTCATGGGGTCAATGACCGAACTGAGAGATCGGATCGGGAATCTGAAGAATGGGCGGGGGAAGAGTGTGGAGGAGTTGACGAAGCTACAAAAGTCGTTTGAAGACGAGGTGAATCAGTTTAAGACGGACATTGTAGAACTGGTAGAACGACTGGCAATGGAAATGCTGGCAGATATGAACAAAGTCGTCACAGTCGAGAAGGACGTCATTCTAGACCATGTTATGGCGTACGACAGTCTAATTCACAAAGTTGAGACAGAGCTGAGGACTGCTGACGAGGCTAAAGCCGCGGCCGATGGCGTAACCAGTGTAATTGCTGCTCACAAAATGTCCAAAACTTTAAAATCGCTCGAACCCACGGTGTCTGATCTCGAAAAGGATATATATACGGTCAATATTACATTCCAGCCGTTGCGTGCACTGGCCGATGTGCTCACTGGTGTTGACCGGTTAGGCACGGTGGACATTGACCGTACAAAGGCCGACGGTGTAGATCCACCTGAAGTTAGAGGGTATGCCGTGTGATGTGGCGGCTGACGGCGACAATGGAGCAATCATGTCAATGTGGAACAGTAGTCAGCTCCAGTGGATCCACGTTGACGGCGCACTCCGGGCCGGCCGCATGATCAATACCAGTCTGTCGTGCCAGGGTGTGGCCGTCCACGGGGACCACATATACGTCACTGTGAAGTCAGACAGCGGCGGCGCCGGCCATGTGCAGGTCCTGGACAGGCGCGGCAGTGTGACCCGGTGTATCAGACTGGACGCCAGCGGTACAGGCACTTTTAAGAATCCAAGGTACATAACTGTCGGTGCACGGGGACACGTGTTTGTCACCGACCATATTCGCATAGGTCGTATAGCGTGCTTCACCAATGGCGGGGATCTGGTTTACCGTGTGGACCACGAGGACATGAAGTTTCCACTCGGGCTGGCGGCTGACGGGGACGACAATGTTATCGTCTGCTGTTACAGTTCCAATGACGTACACGTGCTGCGGAAGGACGGCAGTCGGCACAGGGTCGTCCTGTCGTCTGCTGATGGGGTGGTGGAGCCGTACTCCGTGACGTATCGACATAGTGACAACACACTTATAGTCACAATGGGCAAGACACCGTACTGTCGTGCATACAAACTAAAATAGTCGCCTATGTTCCCTATGTTCCCTATGTTCCCTGTGTTACCTGTCATGGCGACATGGACTACTAGTGATCTTCATGCCTGGATCTGACAAAACCGGCCTTATTCCACGAGTCACCAGTGTAGATCCTGTAGATGAATTGACATAGTGACAACACACTTATAGTCACAATGGGAGGGCCACCGTACTGTCGTGCATACAAACTAAAATTGTCGCCTATGTTCCTATATGTTACCTGTCATAGCGACACGGACTACTAGTGAACTTCATGCCTGAATCTGACAAAACCGGCCTTATTGCACGAGTCACCAGTGTAGATCCTGATCAGCCAGAACGCTCATTCCTGATAACAACTCGCGGTGTGTTCCCGGTGGTTGATGTTAAATAATATGTACAACCAAATCGCAAACTGTGTAGACCCTGATCAGACTGCGCGGATGCGCAGGCTGATCTGGGTTTGCATTGGTGTAAATTTCAATAAGCCCGGTTTTGCCACATCATGGTCCATTTCCATTTTACAGGATAACTTTATTAACTTCTAATAAATCGTACTAAAAATGTGAACATGAATGTAATGATTCTGATTGGCTGAGTATGAGAAACATCTCAGGTGTGCTCCGGCTCAGCCAAGCACTGACTGGTTTCAATCCAGACATATTCTATGGAAATGTATATACTGTATTAAATATTTCTTTTCGAAAACATATGTTGCTGCCACTCATTTGAACTGTCCTGATGTGACGCTTAAAATGAGTGGTGAGAGCATATGGAGAAATAACCAATCACTGACTGGTTTTGATCCCGACATAGTCTATGGAAATGTATATACTCGAGAGTAGGTTTGTAACTATACTAATTATTATTATAAATATGCGTCTTATTTCTCTTTGTAAATGCATGTTTGTCTTGGAATTTTATTAGAACTCCGGACTCAATTCTAATGAAATTCCAAGACATATTTATGATATTTATAAGGAAATTGAATTATTGTCTACTATTGTTTAGCTATTTATAGCCCACAAATTTCCCAGCATGCAAAGAGTTAAAGGTACATGCCCACTCAGTAGGGGTATTTATGAAAAAGTACCTACATTTAAATATATTTTAAATTTAAAGGTACATGCCCACTCAGTAGGGGTATTTATGAAAAAGTACCTACATTTAAATATATTTTATATTTAAAGGTACATACCCACTCAGTTGGCACACAATGTTCTTTATATCAGAGGCATCATCTGAGACAGTTTCTGGTAAAATAAACATTCATTCACCATTAACTCACGTATTGGTTGGCATTATTATACATTTTATATCTGCCGTACATTTTTACACTGATATCAGGGCGATAACCGTGTTTCCTTAAAATGTTAACTGACATTACTATTTATTTCCTGTATTTATTTTTTGATGTGCAATGATCAAACTGTATAGTCTGTCGAAAATGTTTTTTTCAGGGGACGCATTTAATTAGTATAAATAATCAGAAAGTACCGTGCCTCATTTGCATATGAAAAAAGCATGATACCACCGCGCGTCACTATCAGTAAATTAATATTACTAAATGATTATATTTGTGTAGCGGGCACTCGTAATTTTTATAACTGATTGAGAACAAAAGGCAAAGTATTAAGCAACAGCAGACGACACTTTTCGTTCCCAGAATTATAAGGGTTAAGGACATTTAGTGACACCTTTCATTTTTCAATAACTTATGAACCGCTTCACCGATTTTGATTATATTTGGCCACGATGTGCGTCTAGGGATGGTGATTTGGTTTGCATATGACCCACGTCCGACCGCTCAAGGTCACTGAGGACTTGTGTTCGTATTGTTTGTAAGGCCAATGCGTTAAAAAAAACCTTTATTCAATATCTTATCAACGGATTTTGATAATATTTGGCCACAATGTATGCACACAATCACGCACGTACATGGACTAACGCTATTGTTTATCGGCGAGGCGATAATAACCTGATCTGGTGCCAGGTGCTCACCACAGTAGTCCCCGTGTCCCAGCCACTAACGGAAATAGGATTACACTACTGTCTTTTCACGAAACCTGCCCAATATTTTTGGCTGTATAATAAACAATGTAAAACATTTTCTTTTGTTAATATTAATTTTTATACAAATTTAAGAAATAGCCCTCTTTTTATTTAGTGAAATTTGTCTCAAATATTGATTTTACTATGCAAAATGATTTCTCTATGGGAATTTAACATGGAGGAAGAGGAGGTGTGAAACCTGGAGGAGGAGTCAAAACATTTTGGAAATGGACTCAATCCTGGCTAGATAGCTTACATTTGATCTAAGTAAGAAAACAAAAGTTAAATGTTGACGATCGGTTAACTATCATGTTAAATCCCCATAGACATCCTCATAACATGAGGAAAATAATGTTTGCTATAAAATCAATAATGGACCAAATGTCACGAAATAAAAGAAGGTTGATTCTTAAATTTTGATAAAATTTAATACCTAGAAAAAAGTAGTTTATGCATTGTTTATTATAGGAATGAATGGCATTTTTTAGGAATTTATCGGGGTATAAACTTGGAAAAGTCGCGGAAATACTGGACGAAGGCCGGAAGGCCTCGTCCAGTATTCCCGCGATTTTTCCAAGTTTATATCCCCGATAAATTCAACAAAAAGGCCATTCATTCCTTATAATTCCAGCATTTGAAATACATTCATCCGTTTATTTTCCGTTTTCTTAGAATTATTTTAACTGCGCCTCACGGTTACGGAAAGTAGTTCGGCGTGGGAGTTTACTGGGATATAAATTTTGGACAGAGACTTGCTACGGGCCAATCAAATGTTAGGGAATTGTGTAAATATTTTTGTGCTGGAATTATATACATGTAGCCTTCACATTTAGGTAAGGTTTCGTGAAACAGACAGTAATATTACTACTCTTATAATAGGCACAACCAGATTCAGTAAACAAAGTTTAACTTACTTGTTTTTCACTTATTGATACTTTTAGGTATATTTAATGTATTTATAGGCCTTGGTATGTTACTTCAACCTGTGTACTAGGGCCGTTCAAAACGTTTCACAGTTAGATCATAGCAATTCCCGTAAAATAATTGGTCGTTTCCTCTTGCAATATATATCGTTATCAGGCTACATGAATGTGCTATGGATCAGGAGCTGCACTGGTCAGAAATCCTTTTTATCCCGTCAACACAGTCCGTATGTGCCGTGAAACACGGTGCCGTGAAACATTTTTGATATCCAGTCAATACAATTTTTGCATTTTACAGCCATTTGTATGTGTTGACGGGATAAATAGAATAGTAGGTTAGTGCCGTGAATGGAAAAAATATCTGGCGCGGCACGGAAACGGGATGTGCTCGGCATAGCCTCGCCCATCCCGTTTCCTGAGCCTTGCCATATATTTTTCCCATTCACGGCACTAACCTACTATTCTCTATATCACATCTTTTGTACATTTTCGAGTTTGTTTCTGAATTTACACAGCACATGCGCAATGTATGGACATGAGGATGTGAGAACACAGTTAGATCTAGAAACAAAATTGCTACCCCGCTCCATACCTCTCGCGAGGGTAGCAATTTAACCCAATCTCTTTAATGTAACGCATGGAAGAACTATATTTGCAATCGGTTATCGGGCGTGTTTGATATGTTAGCGATATAAAACTGTCAAAGCTGTATCAATTCATTATTAATAAAGAACATACATATGCGGGAATTTGTTATTTTACCGTGGCAATGTGTTTATCTGACATTTACATGTATATTTTAAAGCTTTATTTCGTTGTGTTGAATGTAGAACAACAACTAGAGACAAGATGGCTTCCATGGGAAAATGTACAGTTTACTAAATTGTTACCTACATGCAACAGGTTTGGGTATGCACTTCGGCTGCTCACATTTTTAATGGGTCAAATTGTAGCCGTAGATAACAGATCGGAGGCGAATTATTGTAGCTAAGTTAGATCACGTTCGCTCGCATGTACGATCGATAATCCGCTTGCTAACGCTCGCGGATGATCTCCTTGTACATGCGGACGATTGCGGATTTGGACATGCGGATTTGGCTTCTTCAATGATAATTGCTTCATAAGAGATATGTGATATATGAATATAAGATATGTGAATATTGTCTTGTTACTGTATAATATATGGTACATGGAGTTGCCATCTCCATTTTGGTATGTACAAGCCATCATACAGTTTCACCACTTCGTGCGTTTGACATATACAGCAAATAATATGACAGTAAACCAAATAAAGTTTGGTGCAATACATCATGGACAGATATGACAACGGCGTGCTATAAATATTAAGCCAGCAAACTATACAAAATACGAGATATATGAGCATTTCTCCAATCAATCTCAAAATAACTTTTAATGTGTAAACATTTCAATCTCATTACATTACCCAGAGGTAAAGCTATATATTAGGTGAGTAGACACCAGGGACAATACACTCAGGTAACTGCTTACATGTCACTGGCTTTGATAGCTAATAACAGAGTACAGTAGTGGGTATATATGGTATGTGTTGTGTGGTAAAAGTGATACACTGTGGGATTTTCTATGTATTAAGCTATTTATAATGGTGGTTCATGCTAAAAACAGAGGCACAAACCTGTCCAGAAAACTGACATATTTTACTGTCCGTTGCCCTTGATTTTGTACATGTGATTAACTACATTATATCATATGTTCTACTTCACATTTTGCGGTTTGTGGCAAACGCCAGAAGAGGTGAAAGTGGTTGGTTGATGGCTTGAACACACAAAGGTGGCCGAGTTCATCACTCCATGTGCCGTATATGGTACAGTAACGTGGCACTGTTCACATATATGTTATACATATATTCCATCACATTTACGAAGCAATGATCTTTTAATTAAAGGATGATTATGTATAGAACGGGTCCTTAAACATTAGACGGTACGGGAGTAGATTTCAAGAGTTACTTTCGCAACTAGACATTTCGAAGAGCTCGAAAATAGGACAACCCCCTAGTTGCGAACGGTAACTCTTGCATTTACTCCCGTACCGTCCGTAGCTAGCTACGGACGGTACGGGAGTAGATTGAAAGAGTTACCTTCGCAACTAGACAACCCCCATCCCGTTCCCCAAATGCTAGCTACGGACGGTACGGGAGTAGATTGCAAGAGTTACCTTCGCAACTAGACAACCCCCCTCCCGTTCCCCAAATGCTGGATCCGCTCATGAACATACATGTATACAGGTAGTTAGTTACACACACGAAGACAACCGGGTGTTTGACCACAATTGCTCGGGTAACTACATGTAACCAAACAGTTAGCAACTCCGGTGAATTTTATCAAGTAATAGCGTAGTACGTGTATGTAACAGGGCGAGAAAAGTGTGCACCGGTACTCGAATCCGGTACCTCTGGTTTACGGCACCATCGCTCTACCATCTGAGCTAACCGGGCTCTTCTCATACGTACTACGGAGCCCCCGCAGGGGACATGGATTTTTTTTATTAATTCGTTCCCACGAAATAACAATTCGTTCCCTCAATTTAAAAATTAAGTCCCCTCGAATTAACAATTCGTTCC
The DNA here is from genome assembly GCA_029237695.1 of Conchocele bisecta. NCBI lineage: Eukaryota > Metazoa > Mollusca > Bivalvia > Lucinida > Thyasiridae > Conchocele > Conchocele bisecta. Next base: position 59,340,312 of record CM055281.1, read on the forward strand.
CACGATATAACAATTCGTTCCCTCGAATTAACAATTCGTTCCCATGAAATGACAATTCGTTCCCTGAAATTAACAATTCGTTACCGCGAATACAATTCGTTCCTACGATATAACAATTCGTTCCCACGAATTAACAATTCGTTCCCGTGGGAACGAATTGTTATTCCATGGGAATTAATTGTTAAATTTAGGGAATGAATTATTGTTAATTCGTGGGAACGAATTGTTAAATTGAGGGAACGAATTGTTATTTCGTTGGATATCTGGCGAGTCACGGAAACGGGATGTGCTCGGCAGAGCATTGCCCATCCCGTTTCCTAAGCCTTGCCAGATATGTTTTCCCATTCACGGCACTAACCTACTATTCTATATATTTATGGTTGTTACTCGAGAAATGGGGCTTTGTGGGATTTGTAACCAATCGAGCTCCTGATTAAACAGCACTCCCAGGGCCCGTTTCACTAAACTTCCTACGATAAAATGTTCGTAAGTGCAATTTTAGGATCGTCTGTAAATTTCAATTGATGGATTTACATTTCTTGAGAATAGGCTGCAAATGCAGCCTGTGCTCAATAAATGTAAATACAATAATTGTTTACATGAAAACAATGTTAATGTGACATTTACAGACTTTACAGATCATAATTTTGTACTTACGAACATTTTAGTCGAATGAAGTTTAGTAAAACGGCCCCCAGTTGCCTGACAACGATACATACTATTGCTTGTTTGTCAGAACATGACTCGGTGTTTCATTGATGGAATGGCGAACAGTGCAGATCCTGATCAGACTGTGCGTATGCACAGGCTGATCTGGATCTCCATTGGTCGCAAAAACATATAAGCCCCATTTTTCAGCCACAATTACATATACAGGGGCCCATTTCTCATATATTTGTATGGTAAAAAAGGTTGGTACTATTAATTCCATGTCAATGTGAATCTAATAAATAAAAACCTACTCATAAACCCAGAGCCACTTACACACAAATAAACGATATGTATGTGTTCAATAAGTCTTTATGCAGATGCTGCCAGCAAGGAATTGACACCATATGCTTTAGTTGGAATATAATAAGTACATTTTGGTGTTTTACATGTACAATTTTGCTTCTACCTGTGTAGTGACGGAAATATACATGTGCTAGATCAACATTGGTCTGTTATCTCAATATTATAGGTGTGTATGCATTTTTATTGGTAACGGTATCTGCATAAAGACTTACTGATCGAATTCATGTGGTTTATTTATGTACGTAGCTATTGTTTTATTAGTA
>CM055281.1:59342088-59373203 GCA_029237695.1 Conchocele bisecta
ATTGTTTTATTAGTAGGTTTTTTTATTTGATTTCCATAGACTTTACACGTACGGGCCACAAGAAGGGCACAACTACCTTAAAGGTACATGCCCACGTAGCAGGTTACACTGTACTACTACTTTTCATTTTCTGTCATGCCATTATATGAGCCATTTGTCTACCCACTAACAAGTTATTTTTAATTATGGCGAGTGTAAATTGGTGTTAATCGCATTTTATATGCCGCGACCAGAAAGGGTATTTTCCGACCTCGTGCTATTTTTACCAATACGCGTCACGTGACACGGTCAATCATATCACATCTTTGAAATGCGCAGTGAAATATCGGAAGTTGAGAAGAAAAATCTCTGTTGGAGTCCAAATCTAAATCTCCACGTAACTCTTTCCATTGGGTGATCTGGTCGCCAATATTAACCACTCTCTCTCTGTACTGCCTGTCCGTCAGACATTTCGCCTTTTTTTTTGGCCGACGCCGTTTCATACAATTTCCGTCCTGGACGTTTCGACATGTTGATATTCTTGTTTACATATTGGGAAGACAACTGGCGCGCGTAGTATACTGCGCATGCGCACCGCAAGCCGTGATATGAAAGTCGTCGTCCCCGCACATTATCAAAATAGACTGTTACCGCCGCGCGTCGCTAACAGTGAATTGATAATTAATAAATGATTATATTTGTATAGCGGGCACTCTTAATCTTTAGAACTGGTGGAATAGTGACATAATTATACACTTATTTAATTCCTATAAAGAACATGTTGTGCCTACTGCGTGGGCATGTACCTTTAACTTACACACTCGGGTTGACTGGTGCTACCGTATGTTATACTAACATGTACAGTTCAATACATGTGACCATACCCGCTATTTATTGGAGCAAGTGTAATTCGAAATTTCAGTTCACGCTTACGAACTTTTATCGCACATACGAAGTTCAGTGAAACGGTCCCCCAATTTTCCTGGTCTCCATTGTTATGCAACTTCATTGTATGTAGAGCACATAACTATACGCGCAACTAAATTAGCGAAAATAAGTGTATGACTATGTGACCTAATTTCTCTTGTAAACAAATGAAGGGTTTATAGTGACTGTTTTCACAATGAATTATCAGCTGTGCAAACAACCACAGGCACGTTGTGGTATGAACGAAAAAAAGCCTCTTTAAATCGTACCCAATTTTATCTGATATTATATATCTAGAAGGTAGGACACTCGCCATCTTTTCAAACAACGGAAGTGGTACTAGTGTGCCTTGATTGTTGCTTGGTGCGCGAAGGCCGGGACCAGGCCTTCGTGCGCGTTACAATTACCGAATTAGCGAGCCGGGCACAAGGAAGAGTGTCGAGGTGTTGACGAAGCTACAAAAGTCGTTTGAAGACGAGGTGAATCAGTTTAAGACGGACATTGTAGAACTGGTAGAACGACTGGCAATGGAAATGCTGGCAGATATGAACAAAGTCGTCACGGCCGAGAAGGACGTCATTCTAGACCATGTTATGGTGTACGACAGTCTAATTCCCAAAGTTGAGACAGAGCTGAGGACTGCTGACGAGGCTAAAGCCGCGGCCGATGGCGTAACCAGTGTAATTGCTGCTCACAAAATGTCCAAAACTTTAAAATCGCAGGACTGCCAGACGGGAGGATAATTCTCGCTGGTTACGAAAATCAGCAAGTCATCCTTCTTGATAGAAACGTTATTGTACAGACAACCCTGAAGTTACAAGGTCATCCCTGGGATGTGGCGGCCGACGGCGACAATGGAGCAATCATGACAATGTACAACAGTAGTAATCACCAGTGGATCCATATTAACGGCGCACTCCGGGCCGGCAGCACCATCAACACTAGTCTGCCGTGCTGGGGCGTGGCCGTCCACGGCGACCACATCTACGTTACTGTGAAGTCACACGGCGGCCATGTGCAGGTCCTGCACAGGTGCGGCACGGTGACCCGGTGTATCAGACTGGACGCCAGCGGTACAGTCACGTTTAGCACTCCATACTACATAACTGTCGGTGCACGGGGACACGTGTTTGTCACCGACAATATTCCCAAAGGTCGTATAGCGTACTTCACCAATGGCGGGGACCTGATTTACAGTGTGGAACACAAGGAGTACAATGAGATGAAGTATCCACGCGGGCTGGTGGCTGACGGGGACGACAATGTTATCGTCTGCTGTTACACTTCCCATGACGTACACGTGCTGCGGAAGGACGGCAGTCGGCACAGCGTCGTCCTGTCGTCTGCTGACGGGGTGGTGTATCCGTACTCCGTAACGTATAGACATAGTGACAACACACTTATAGTCACAATGGCACGGCCACCTTACTGTCGTGCATACAAACTAAAATAGTCGCCTATGTTCCCTGTGTTACCTGTCATGGCGACGTGGACTACGTAGTAAACTTCATGCCTGGATCTGAAAAAACCGGCCTTATTCTACGAGTCACCAGTGTAGATCCTGATCAGCCAGAACGCTCATTCCTGATAACAACTCGCGGTGTGTTCCCGGTGGTTGATGTTAAATAATATGTACAACCAAATCGCAAACAGTGTAGACCCTGATCAGACTGCGCGGATGCGCAGGCTGATCTGGGTCTGCATTGGTGTAAATTTCAATAAGCCCGGTTTTGCCACATCATGGTCCATTTCCATTTTCCAGGATAACTTTATGAACTTCTAATAAACCGTACTCAAAATGTGAACGTGAACTGAATGTAATGATTCTGATTGGCTGAGCATGAGCAACATCTCAGGTGTGCTCCGGCTCAGCCAATCACTGACTGGTTTCAATCCAGACATATTCTATGGAAATGTATATACTGTATTAAATATTTCTTCTCGAAAATATATATGTTGCTGCCACTCATTTGAACCGTCGTGATGAGACGGTTCAAATGAGTGGTGAGAGCATATGGAGAGTTTTGATCCCGGCATAGTGTATAGAAATGTATATACTCGAGCGTAGGTTTGTAACTATACTAATTATTATCCAATAAATTATAAATATGCGTCTTATTTCTCTTTGTAAACGCATGTTTGTCTTGGAATTTCATTAGAACTCCGGACTCAATTCTAATGACATTTCACGTCATATTTATGATATTAAGGAAATTGAATTGTTGTCTACTATTTTTGAACTATTTATAGCCCACACATGTCCATGAATGCTAATGTTAATGTTAATGCTTTGATTTAACGACGGCACTGGCTCGATGACCTTGCATGTCGGGACCGACTTTTTAAGTCCCCATCCGATAGGACTAGGCTATCACGAAGGTGTCTTGCCCAAGGAGACGCCGAATTGGCCAGTGTCGGGATTGGAACTCGGGACCTTCCGATCCGTAGTCCGATGCTCTACCACTGAGCTACATGAATTGCAAAGAGTTAAAGGTACATGATCACTCAGTAGGGATATTTATGAAAAAGTACCTACATTTAAATATATTTTAAATTTAAAGATACACGTCCACTCAGTAGGCACACAATGTTCTTTATATCAGAGGCATCATCTGAGACATTTTCTGGCAAAATAAACATTAATTCACCATTACCCCACGTCCGACCGCTCAAGGTCAAGGTCACTGAGGACTTGTGTTCGCCTTGTTTGTAAGGCCAATGCGTTAACAAAAATTCTTTATTCAATATCTTATGAACGGATTTTGATAATATTTGGCCACAATGTATGCACACAATCACGCACGTACATGGACTAACGCTCTTGTTTATCGGCGAGGCGATAATAACCTGATCTGGTGTCAGGTGCTCACCACAGTAGTCCCCGTGTCACAGCCACTAACGGGAATAGGATTACACTACTGTATTTTCACGAAACCTGCCCAATATTTTTGGCTGTATAATAAACAGTGCAAAAACATTTGTTTGTGTTAATATTAATTTTTATAAAGATTTAAGAAATAGCCCTCTTTTTATTTAGTGAAATTTGTGGGAAAAGGAGGTGGGAAACCTGGAGGAGGAGTCGAAACATTTTGGAAATGGACTAATTCCTGGTTAGATAGCTTACATTTGATCTAACTAAGAAAACAAAAGTTAAATGTTGACGATCGGTCCACTATCATGTTAAATCCCCATAGACATCCCCATAACATGGGGGAAATAATGTTTGCAATAAAATCAATAGTGCACCAAATGTCACACAATAGTGTTCTAACACTTTGTTTTCAACTGATTGTTTCCCACTTATTGATACTTTTAGGTATATTTAATGTATTTATAGACCTTGGTACGTTACTTCAACCTGTGTGGTGAACAGGTACATAATACATACGAGTTAAACTTAAGATATGTAACTTGAGATATTATTGTTGATAACACGAAGTCAATGCTCATTTAAAATACACAGATGATCTTACATGAGTGATGATTTAATAAGATATTTATTGAACACGTTTACTGATTTCATAAGAAACGAGGCTATGCCGAGTTTCTTATAAAATCAGTCAACGAGTTTAATAAATATCATAGTAAATCAACACAAATGTTACATTTTATTTATTGCATAAGCACATCATCATATTTTGAAGCAGTAATGATTACCTAACGTGTGTCCGGTAGCTGGCTCATTTGCATATTTATTACACTAGTGTATTATGATTTTTTATTACACTGAGCCATTAGACTGTGAAAGCCCATTTTACGCAATAAAATAGATATACATGTATTTGTATAGCCGTAATGCTTTTGTGACCTGGAAAACTGTTCACTTGATCCCAATTACACAACCGCCTGCGTTAATCTTTCACAGATGTCACCGTTTCTTAACATCTACTGGCAATCTTAACTGGCAATCAGGCAATTTCATTTGGCTGCGCCTGAGCTGTAGCACAGATCAGACTCAGCCAATCAAGCTACTTGATTTCAAGAACAATACACAAGTATTTTGAGGTAAAACCATTGACAACTATTAGCAAGATTAGCGCAGGCGGTGGTGTATTATGAGGACAGCACAAATATGACTAGCCCGAAAAATCTACCAATAAACTATTAAAAAATCCAATATGTTAACAATAACATACTTATAGTTCAGCCAAGTGTATAATGCAATGTCCCATCCGAGTATTGATTTTCAATTTTATGTCGAACAGTTAATCAATAAATCTGGTAATATGTAACTTATTGCGGTTAAACTTTGCAATATCTGAAATAAGTGGGGCACAGTGCGATTGGCTTAGAAAGTAGGGAGAACTATAAGTGAGGTAATATGTCAAAGGACGTTTCTTCATATCGAACGACATACACAGCGATTAAAAGTCACGTGTCAATAATTTATACAAACCTGACGGCTCGTGTCATTCTGATACGGATTTAGCGTGCAATGTAGTCGATACTGAATCTCAGTGTAAACAAGACAAAATGGCGAGTGTTGGAGGGCGGAACTATAGTGGCACGATGTCGAAAGGCGGCGTGAAGAAGTGTGGTCCGTGTAAAGAGACGGGACTGGTTAAAGACGCGGACACGTTCTGCCGGCAGTGTGACGAGTATATGTGTCCATCTTGTGCCGCGATTCACAACACTTGACTTAAGTTTCCCGAAACCACACCGTGGTTTTCGGGAGTGACTTACCGTTATTTGGAGAGCGCGAGGCGAGATTTCCTCTGACATATTGTGAGGAGCACTCGGAGAAAGATATCCGTTGGTATTGCGAGAAACATGATGCCATTTTATGTGATGCATGTAAAGTTATCAGTCACAGGAAATGTCAGGTAACGTCCATTTCTGACGCGGCGGCTGGACACGGACAGAGACTGGCCGAAGTCGTGGGGTCAATGACCGAACTGAGAGAACGGATCGGGAATCTGAAGAATGGGCGGGGGAAGAATGTCGAGGAGTTGAGGAAGCTACAAAAGTCGTTGGAAGAAGAGGTGAATCAGTTTAAGACGGACATTGTAGAACTGGTAGAACGACTGGCAATGGAAATGCTGGCAGATATGAACAAAGTCGTCACGGCCGAGAAGGACGTCATTCTAGACCATGTTAATGCGTACGACAGTCTAATTCCCAAAGTGGAGACAGAGCTGAGGACTGCTGACGAGGCTAAATCCGCGGCCGATGACGTAACCAGTGTAATTGCTGCTCACAAAATGTCCAAAACTTTAAAATCGCTCGAACCCACGGTGTCTGATCTCGAACAGGATATATATACGGTCAATATTACGTTCCAGCCGTTACGTGCACTGGCCGATGTGCTCACTGGTGTTGACCGGTTAGGCACGGTGGACATTGACCGTACAAAGGCCGACGGTGTAGATCCACCAGGGTCTGCATCTGGTCCAGTCCGCCCCGCGTCGACCCGGAGGCCGTTCACCGACATGAAAGTGGAGTCGTCGACCGACATTAACGTTCCTGACGGCGACATCACTGGGTCGGCAGTACTGCCAGACGGGAGGATAATTCTCACTGGTTATAAACAGAAGCAGGTCATCCTTCTTGATAGAAACCTTACCGTACAGACAACCCTGAAGTTACAAGGAAAGCCCTGGGATGTGGCGGCTGACGGCGACAATGGAGCACTCGTGTCAATGTACAAGAGTAGTCAGCTCCACTGGATCCACTGTGACGGCGCACTCCGGGCCGGCCGCAGGATCAATACCAGTCTGACGTCCTGGGGTGTGGCCATCCACGGGGACCACATATACGTCACTGTGACATCAGACAGAGGCGACGGCGGCGGCGGCCATGTGCAGGTCCTTGACAGGTGCGGCACGGTGACCCGGTGTATCGGACTGGATGCCAGCGGTACAGGCACGTTTAGAGATACACGCTATATAACTGTCGGTTCACGGGGACACGTGTTTGTCACCGACAATATTCTCAAAGGTCTTATAGCGTGCTTCACCAATGGCGGGGATCTGGTTTACAGTGTGGACCACGAGGACATGAAGTATCCACGCGGACTGACGGCTGACGGCGACGACAATGTTATCGTCTGCTGTATAAATTCCCAGGACGTACACGTGCTGCGGAAGGACGGCAGTCGGCACGGGGTCGTCCTGTCGTCTGCTGACGGGGTTGTGTATCCGTACTCCGTGACGTATAGACATAGTGACAACACACTTATAGTCACAATGTACAAGACACCGTATTGTCGTGCATACAAACTAAAATAGTCGCCTATGTTCCCTGTGTTACGTGTCATGGCAACATAGACTACGTAGTGAACTTCATGCCTGGATCTGACAAAACCGGCCTTATTCCACGAGTCACCAGTGTAGATCCTGATCAGCCAGAACGCTCATTCCTGATAACAACTCGCGGTGTGTTCCCGGTGGTTGATGTTAAATAATCTGTAGAACCAAATCGGAAACATTGTAGACCGTGATCAGATTGCGCGGATGCGCAGGCTGATCTGGGTTTGCATTGGTGTAAATTTCAATAAGCCCTGTTTTGCCACATCATGGTCCATTTCCATTTTCCAGGATAACTTTATTAACTTCTAATAAATCGTACTCAAAATGTGAACATGAATGTAATGATTCTGATTGGCTGAGTATGAGAAACATCTCAGGTGTGCTCCGGCTCAGCCAATCACAGACTGGTTTCGATCCAGACATATTCTATGGAAATGTATATACTGTATTAAATATTTATTTTCGAAAACATATGTTGCTGCCACTCATTTGAACCGTCCTGATGAGACGGTTCAAATGAGTGGTGAGAGCATATGGAGAAATAACCAATCACTGACTGGTTTTGATCCCGACATAGTCTATGGAAATGTATATACTCGAGCGTAGGTTTGTAAGTATACTAATTATTATCCAATAAATTATAAATATGCGTCTTATTTCTCTTTGTAAATGCATGTTTGTTTTGGAATTTTATTAGAACTCCGGACTCAATTCTAATGAAATTCCAAGACATATTTATGATATTTATAAGGAAATTGAATTGTTCTCTACTATTTTTGAACTATTTATAGCACATAAATTTCCCAGAATGCAAAGAGTTAAAGGTACATGCCCACTGAGTAGGGGTATTTATGAAAAAGTACCTACATTTAAATATATTTTAGATTTAAAGATACACGTCCACTCAGTAGGCACAACTTGTTATTTATATCAGATGATCATCTGAGACATTTTCTGGCAAAATAACCATTCATTCACCAATACCCCACGTATTGATTGGCATTATTATACATTTTATATCAGAGGTAACTTTCCACACTGATATCAGGGGCGATAACCGTGTTTCATTAAAATGTTAACGGACATTACTATTTATACTCTGTATTTATTTTTTGATGTGCAATGATCATACTTTCTGTCGAAAATGTTTTTTTCAGGGGACGCATTTAATTAGTATAAATAATTAAAAAGTACCGTGCCTCATTTGCATAATAAAAGCGCATGATACCACCGCGCGTCACTATCAGTAAAATAAATATTACTAAATGATTATATCTGATTGAGAAAAAAAGGCAAAGTATTAAGCCGATTTTGATAATATTTGGCCACGATGTGCGTCTAGGGATGGTGATTTGGTTTGCATATAACCCAGGTCCGACCGCTCAAGGTCAAGGTCACTGAGGACTTGTGTTCGCCTTGTTTGTAAGGCCAATGCGTTAACAACAATTCTTTATTCAATATCTTATGAACGGATTTTGATAATATTTGACCACAATGTATGCACACTAGCACGCACGTACATGGACTAACGCTCTTGTCTATCGGCGAGGCGATAATAACCTGATCTGGTTCCAGGTGCTCACCACAGTAGTCCCCGTGTCACAGCAACTAACGGAAATAGGATTACACTACTGTCTTTTCACCAAACCTGCCCAATATTTTTGGCTGTATAATAAACAATGCAAAAACATTTGTTTTTGTTAATATTATTTTTTATAAAAATTTAAGAAAGAGCCCTCTTTTTATTTAGTGAAATATGTTCAAATATTGATTTTACTATGAAAAATTATTTATCTATGGGAATTTAACAATGGGGAAAAAGAGGTGGGAAACCTGGAGGAGGAGTCCAAACATTTTGGAAATGGACTCAATCCTGGCTAGATAGCTTACATTTGATTTAAGTAAGAAAACAAAAGTTAAATGTTGACGATCGGTTAACTATCATGTTAAATCCCCATAGACATCCTCATAACATGAGGAAAATAATGTTTGCTATAAAATCAATAATGGACCAAATGTCACGAAATAAAAGAAGGTTGATTCTTAAATTTTGATAAAATTTAATACCTAGAAAAAAGTAGTTTATGCATTGTTTATTATAGGAATGAATGGCATTTTTTAGGAATGTATCGGGGTATAAACTTGGAAAAGTCGCGGGAATACTGGACGAAGGCCGGAAGGCCTCGTCCAGTATTCCCGCGATTTTTCCAAGTTTATATCCCCGATAAATTCAACAAAAAGGCCATTCATTCCTTATAATTCCAGCATTTGAAATACATTCATCCGTTTATTTTCCGTTTTCTTAAGAATTATTTTAACTGCGCCTCACGGTTACGGAAAGTAGTTCGGCGTGGGAGTTTACTGGGATATAAATTTTGGACAGAAACTTGCTACGGGCCAATCAAATGTTAGGGAATTGTGTAAATATTTTTGTGCTGGAATTATATACATGTAGCCGTCACATTTAGGTAAGGTTTCGTGAAACAGACAGTAATATTACTACTCTTATAATAGGCATAACCAGATTCAGTAAACAAAGTTTAACTTACTTGTTTTTCACTTATTGATACTTTTAGGTATATTTAATGTATGCATAGGCCTTGGTATGTTACTTCAACCTGTGTACGAGGGCCGTTCAAAACGTTTCACAGTTAGATCATAGCAATTTCCCGGAAACAATGTGGTATTTTCCTCTTGCAATATATATCGTTATCAGGCTACAGGAATGTGCTATGAATCAGGAGCTACACTGGTCAGAAATCCTTTTTATCCCGTCAACACAGTCCGTATGTGCCGTGAAACACGGTGCCGTGAAACATTTTTGATATCCAGTCAATACAATTTTTGCATTTTACAGCCATTTGTATGTGTTGACGGGATAAATAGAATAGTAGGTTAGTGCCGTGAATGGGAAAAAATATCTGGCGCGGCACGGAAACGGGATGTGCTCGGCATAGCCTCGCCCATCCCGTTTCCTGAGCCTTGCCATATATTTTTCCCATTCACGGCACTAACCTACTATTCTCTATATCACATCTTTTGTACATTTTCGAGTTTTGTTTCTGAATTTACACAGCACATGGGCAATGTATGGACATGAGGATGTGAGAACACAGTTAGATCTAGAAACAAAATTGCTACCCCTACCCCGCTCCATACCTCTCGCGAGGGTAGCATTTAACCCAATCTCTTTAATGCAACGCATGGAAGAACTATTTTTGCAATCGGTTATCGGGCATGTTTGATATGTTAGAGATATAACACTGTCCAAGCTGTATCAATACATTATTAATAAAGAACATACACATGCAGAAATTGGTTATTTTACCGTGTCACTGTGTTTATCTGACATTTACATGTATATTTTAAAGCTTCATTTCGTTGTGTTGAATGTAGAACAACAACTAGAGACAAGATGCCTTCCATGGGAAATGTACAGTTTTACTAAATGTTTACCTACATGCAACAGGTTTGGGTATGCACTTCAGCTCTCACATTTTTAATGGGTCAAATTTGTAGCCGTAGATAACAGATCGGAGGCGAATTATTGTAGCTAAGTTTAGATCACGTTCGTCCGCATGTACGATCGATAATCCGCTTGCCAACGCTCGCGGATTATCTCCTTGTACATGCGGACGAATCGTGATCTAACTTATGGCATTAGGTCATAGATAGATACACTTGGCTTCAATGATATTGCTTCATAAGAGTGATGTGATATATGAATATAAGATATGTGAATATTGTCTTGTTACTGTATACTAGATATAGTACACAATACACTCATGTAACTGCTTACATGTCACTGGCTTTGATAGCTAATAACAGAGTACAGTAGTGGGTATATATAGTATGTGTTGTGTGGTTTACCAGGTAAAAGTGAAACACTGTGGGATTTTCTATGTATTAAGCTATGTATAATGGTGGTGCTAAAAACAGAGGCACAAACCTGTCCAGAAAACTGACATATTTTACTGTTTGGTGTAATATAATTGATAGGAGTCCGTTGCCCTTGCTTTTCTACATACGATTAACTACATTATATCATATGTTCTACTTCACATTTTTCGTTTTGTGGCAAACGCCAGAAGAGGTGAAAGTGGTTGATGGCTTGAACACACAAAGGTGGCCGAGTTCATCACTCCATGTGCCGTATATGGTATAGTAACGAGGCAGTGTTCACATATATGTTATGCATATATTCCATCACATTTACGAAGCAATGATCTTTGAATCAAAGGATGATTATGTATAGAACGGGTCATTAAACATATAAGACGGTACGGGAGTAGTTTGCAAGAGTTACTTTCGCAACTAGACATTTCGAAGAGCTCGAAAATAGGACAACGCCCTAGTTGCGAACGGTAACTCTTGCATTTACTCCCGTACCGTCCGTAGCTAGCTACGGACGGTGCGGGAGGAGATTGCAAGAGTTACCTTCGCAACTAGACAACCCTCCCTCCCGTTCCCCAAATGCTGGATCTGCCCATGAACATACATGTATACAGGTAGTTTACACACACGAAGATAACCGGGTGGTTGACCACAAGTGCCCGGGTAACTACATGTAACCAAACAGTTAGCAACTCCGGTGAATTTTATCAAGTAATAGCGTATAGTACGTGTATGTAGCAGGGCGAGAAAAGTGTGCACCGGTACTCGAACCCAGTATCTCTGGTTTACGGTACCATCGCTCTACCGACTGAGCTAACCGGGCACAGATACACAATTCTCATACGTACTACGGAACGCAGGGGACATGGATTTTTTTTATTAATTCGTTCCCACAAAATAACAATTCGTTCCCTCAATTTAACAATTATGACCCCTCGAATTAACAATTCGTTACCACGATATAACAATTCGTTCCCTCGAATTAACAATTCGTTCCCACGAAATGACAATTTGTTCCTTCAATTTAAAAATTCGTTCCCTCGAATTAACAATTCGTTCCCATGAAATGACAATTCGTTCCCTGAAATTAACAATTCGTTCCTACGATATAACAATTCGTTCCCACGAATTAACAATTCGTTCCCGTGGGGACGAATTGTTATTCCATGGGAATGAATTGTTAAATTTAGGGAATGAATTATTCTTAATTCGTGGGAACGAATTGTTAAACTGATGGAACGAATTGTTATTTCGTTGGATATCTGGCGAGTCACGGAAACGGGATGTGCTCGGCAGAGCATCGCCCATCCCGTTTCCTAAGCCTTGCCAGATATTTTTTCCCATTCACGGCACTAACCTACTATTCTATATATTTATGGTTGTTACTCGAGAAATGGGGCTTTGTGGGATTTGTAACCAATCGAGCTCCTGATTAAACAGCACTCCCAGGGCCCGTTTCACTAAACTTCCTACGACTAAAATGTTCATAAGTGCAACTTTAGGATCGTCTGTAAATTTCAATTGATGGATTTACATTTATTGAGAATAGGCCTCTTTAAATCGTACCCAATTTTATTCTGATATTATACATCTAGAAGGACACTCGCCATCTTTTCAAACAACGGAAGTGGTACTAGTGTGCCTTGATTGTTGTCTTGATTTGGTAATTGTAACGCGCGCGAAGTCCGGGACCCCGCAGGGTCCCGCCTTCGCGCGCGTTACAATTACCGAATTAGCGAGCCGGGCCCAGGGCAAGTAGTACCACTTCCATTGGCTGAACAAAATGGCGAGTGTCCTACCTTCTAGATATTTAATATCAGAGTAAACGTGGGTACGGTTTAAAGAGCGTTCAGTCGTTCAAACAACAAAGTGCCTGTGCAAACAACAACATAATGCACACCACCGTCTGCGTTAACAGTGTCCAGAATATCAACGTTTCTGAACATTCATTGTCATTGAAAACTCGCAATCAAGCAATTTGATGTAGCACAGCTCAGGCTCAGTCAATCAAGCAGGTTAATTTCAAGCACAATATTCAAGTATTTTGAAATAAAGAAACTGACAACTATTTGACAAACTTAGCGCAGGTGATAGTGTACAATCGTTTTACTGAATGACCTTCCTTTATCTCCCCAGCATATTTATCCGCTTCACCTAACATGGCGTTTTCAGCAATACGAGGGCACAGGTTGAAGTAATGTACCAAGGTCTATAAATACATTAAATATATCTAAAAGTATCAATAAGTGGGAAGAATCAGTTGAAAACAAAAAGTTTACTCCCTGTTAGAACACAATACTGTGTTCTAACAGGGAGTAAACTCTTTTTTTTTCAACTGATTTTTTCCCACTTTTTGATACTTTTAGGCATATTTAATGTATTTATATTATAGACCTTGGTACATTACTTCAACCTGTGTGGTGAACGGGTACATAATACTTATGCCCGCGATATCGAACATACGAGTTAAACTTAAGATATGTAAGATATTATTATTGATAACACAAAGTCAATTCTCATTTGAAATACATAGAGGATCTTACATGAGTGATGATTTAATAACATATTTGTTAAACAAGTTTACTGATTTCATAATAAACGAGGCTATGCCGAGTTTCTTATGAAATCAGTTAACGAGTTTAATAAATATCATATTAAATCAACACAAATGTTAGATTTTATTTATTGCATAAGCTTATCATCGTAATTTGAAGCTGTATTGATTACCCAACGTGTGTTCGGTAGCTGGCTCATTTGCATATTTATTACACTAGTGTATTGTGAATTTTTATTACACTGAGCCATTAGACTGTGAAAGCCCATTTTACGCAATAAAATATATATATTTGTATAGCCGTAATACTTTTGTGACCCGGGAAATTGTTCACTTGATCCCAATTACACAACCGCCTGCGTTAATCTTTCCCAGATGTCACCGTTTCTTAACATCTAATGGCAATCTTCACTGGCAATCGGGTAGATTGATTTGGCTGCCCCTGAGCTGTAGCACAGCTCAGACTCAGCCAATCAAGCTGCTTGATTTCAAGAACAATACTCAAGTATTTTGACGTAAAACCATTGACAACTATTGGCAAGATTAGCGCAGGCGGTGGTGTATAATGAGGACAACACAAATATGACTATCCCGAAAAATGTAGCAATAAACTATTAAATGTAGATATGTATAAGTTATTGTTCACATATTGGATTTTTAAGGAGTTAAATGCGAGGGAGCGCTAGCAACCGGAGCATTAAGTTTCTGAAAATTCAATATGTGAACAATAACATACTTATAGTTCAGCCAAGTGTACAATGCAATGTCCCATCCGAGTATTGATTTTTCATTTCATGTCGAACAGTTAATCATTAAATCTGGTAAGATGTACCTTATTGGGGTTAAACTTTGCAATATGTGAAATAAGTGGGGCACAATGCTGCCCAGCGATTGGCTGAGACAGTAGGGCGAACTATAAGTGAGGTAATATGTCAAAGGACGTTTCTTCATATCGAACGACATACACAGCGATTAAAAGTCACGTGTCAATAGTTTATACAACCCTGAAAGCTCGTATCATTCCGACACGGATTTAGCGTGCAATGTAGTCGATAAGTAATCTCCGTGTAAACAAGACACAATGGCTAGTGTTGGAGGGCGAAACTATAGTGGCACGATGTCGAAAGGCGGCGTGATGAAGTGTGGTCCGTGTCAAGAGACGGGACTGGTTAAAGACGCGGACACGTTCTGCCGGCAGTGTGACGAGTATATGTGTCCATCCTGTGCCGCGATTCACAACAGACTTAAAGTTTCCCGAAACCACACCGTCGTTTCCGGGAGTGACTTACCAATATTAGGAGAGCGGGAGGCGAGACTTCCTCTGACATATTGTGAGGAGCACTCTGAGAAAGATATCCGCTGGTATTGCGAGAAACATGATGTCATTTTCTGTGCTACATGTAAATTTATCAGTCACAGGAAATGCCAGGTAACGTCCATTTCTGACTCGGCGGCTGGACACGGACAGAGACTGGCCGAGGTTGTGGGGTCAATGACCGAACTGAGAGAACGGATCGGGAATATGAAGAATGGGCGGGGTAAGAGTGTCGAGGAGTTGACGAAGCTACAAAAGTCGTTCGAAGACGAGGTGAATCAGTTTAAGACGGACATTGTAGAACTGGTAGAACGACTGGCAATGGAAATGCTGGCAGATATGAACAAAGTCGTTACGGCCGAGAAGGATGTCATTCTAGACCATGTTAATGCGTACGACAGTCTAATTCCTAAAGTTGAGACAGAGCTGAGGACTGCTGACGAGGCTAAAGCCGCGGCCGATGGCGTAACCAGTGTAATTGCTGTTCACAAAATGTCCAAAACTTTAAAATCGCTCGAACCCACAGTGTCTGATCTCGAACAGGATATATATACGGTCAATATCACATTCCAGCCGTTACGTGCACTGGCCGATGTGCTCACTGGTGTTGACCGGTTAGGCACGGTGGACATCGACCGTACAAAGGCCGACGGTGTAGTTCAACCAGGGTCTGCATCTGGTCCAGTCCGCCCCGCGTCCACCCATAGGTCGTTCACTGACATGGAAGTGGAGTCGACGACCGACATTAACGTTCCTGACGGCGTCATCAGTGGGTCGGCAGTACTGCCAGACGGGAGGATAATTCTCGCTGGTGTTCAAAAGAATCAGGTTATCCTTCTTGATATCAACTTTACCGTACAGACCACCCTGAAGTTACAATATCATCCCTGGGATGTGGCGGCCGACGGTGACAATGAAGCAATCATGTCAATAAGCGACAGTACTCAGCTCCAGTGGATCCACGTTGACGGCGCACTCCGGGCCGGCCGCACCATCAACACCAGTCTACCGTGCAGGTGCGTGGCCATCCACGGGGGCCACATCTACGTCACTGTGAAGTCACCCGGCAGCGGCTGCCATGTGCAGGTCCTGGACAGGTGCGGCACGCTGACCCGGTGTATCCGACTGGACGCCCGCGGTACAGGCACATTTAGTAACCCATACCACATAACTGTCAGTGCACGGGGACACGTGTTTGTCACCGACCATATTCCCAGAGGTCGTATAGCGTGCTTCACCAATGGCGGGGATCTGGTTTACAGTGTGGACATGCATAATCCACTCGGGCTGGTGGCTGACGGGGACGACAATGTTATCGTCTGCTGTTACTATTCCCATGACGTACACGTGCTACGGAAGGACGGCAGTCGGCACAGGGTCGTCCTGTCGTCTGCTGACGGGGTGGCGAGTCCGCGGTCCGTGACGTATAGACATAGTGACAACACACTTATAGTCACAATGGGCCAGACACCGTTCTGTCGTGCATACAAACTAAAATAGTGGCCTATGTTCCCTGTGTTACCTGTCATGGCGACATAGACTACATAGTGAACTTCATGCCTGGATCTGACAAGACCGGCCTTATTCCACGAGTCACCAGTGTAGATCCTGATCAGCCAGAACGCTCATTCCTGATAACAACTCGTGGTGTGTTCCCGTTGGTTGATGTTAAATAATATGTAGAACCAAATCGCAAACATTGTAGACCCTGATCAGACTGCGCGGATGCGCAGGCTGATCTGGGTCTGCATTGGTGTAAATTTCAATAAGCCCGGGTTTGCCACATCATGGTCAATTTCCATTTTCCAGGATAACTTTATGAACTTCTAATAAACCGTACTCAAAATGTGAACATGAATGTAATGATTCTGATTGGCTGAGCATGAGCAACATCTCAGGTGTGCCCCGGCTCAGCCAATCACTGACTGTTTCAATCCAGACATATTCTATGAAATGTATACTGTATTACATATTTCTTCTCGAAAATATATGTTGCTGCCACTCATTTGAACAGTCCAGATGAGACGGTTCAAATGAGTGGAGAGAGCATATGAAGAAATAACCAATCACTGAGTAGTTTTGATCATCCCGACATAGTCTATGAAAATGTATCTACTCGAGCGTAAGTTTGTTACTATACTAATTATCAGGGCGATAACCGTGTTTCCTTAAAATGTTAACGGACATTACTATTTATTTCCTGTTTTATTTTTTGATGTGCAATGATCATACTTTATAGTCTGTCGAAAATGTTTTTTTTCAGGAGACGCATTTAATTAGCAGAAATAAATAAATGTACCGTGCCTCATTTCCATATGAAAAAAGCATGATACCACCGCGCGTCACTATCAGTTAAATAAATATTACTAAATGATTATATCTGTATAGCACTTGTAACTTTTAGAACTACATGTAATGGAATAGTGACACAATTATACACTTATTTAATTCCTATAAAGAACATTTTGTGCCTACTGAGTGGGCATTTACCTTCAAAGCTGTACTGGAATGACCATCCATTTCCCTGTATGGATGTGTGTGTATGTGTGGGGGCGGAGGGGGGGGGGGGGGGGGGGGAGGTTAAAGACATTTACTCGGTAACAGTTCTGTCTTACATGACCGGGATCAGGAGTAACTTGTTCCGATCCGGTATATACCAGTACATGTAGCTGATTTGTGGACGTCTAATATTCCCACTCGCGGAAATAGTCTGGCTGTCTAATTCCCGCCTTGGGAAATGTGTCTAATTCTTCGGGTATACCTGCCGGGCCCATATATAGCATGCGCCATGAATATGTATACCCCAGCCATACAAAGTATGTTGAGGGGTATAGTTTTCGGCATTCGGTCCGTCCGTTTGTCCGTCTGATTTGTGTCAAAGTGTTCGGGTACACATTATCTCTGCAACCGTACGTCCGATTGACTTGAAACTTCACAAAGTCATACTTCTTTATCATCATCAATATTTTCATTCTGTAACCGACGCATGAAGCCCCATGCCCAATGTTAAAGTCCAATTACTTTGAAATTTGCGGTAAAGTTTTTTGTAAAATCTGCTTTAAAGTTTGTATGTACCAAATATCTCCACAACCCTAAGTCTGATTAACTTGAAACGTCATATACCTCTTTATCATCATCCATATTTACATTATATAGCCCACCCATGCGGCCGCCATGTCCCAGTTCAAGGTCAGATTACTAAATAAATATGTTCAGTACCCAATATCTTCACAACCCTATCATTATATAGGCCACCCATGCGGCCTCCATGCCAAATATCAAGGCCAGTAGCCGATTTCATCAAAATTGCAAAGTATACTTATCTAGCAAAGTATACTTTTAGGGAGAATCATTTATTTTTCCCAAAATGCATTATTTCATATAGAACTAACTACTGGATATATTTGATGATTAAAAGTATGCAGAATTATTATTATACTGAATGTATTACATTATCACAGCCAAAATGGCTGTGATAATGTAATAAATTCAGTATAATACAAATTAATAAATTTATCTTAAATTGAAAATTTCTCCCTCAAAGTATACTTTGCTAGATAAGTATACTTTGCAATGTTGGTGAAATCGGTTACAGATGACTTCGAAAATATGTGTTGGTCAGAGAAGGCGTCTGTCGGGGGATATCCGTGAGCCACTGCTCACTTGCTCTAGTTTAAACAAACAGTGTAGAGCAAACATTAATAAACAGTTCTATGTACCAATATAACCAACCTAGTCTCGCTTGTTAACTTGAGTTGTGGCTGTGACTACATAAATGGAGCTTATGGGATTAGTGACCAGTGTGGTTGCAGCCTGCAACTATGTAACCCTCCCGTACCGTACGTACAAGAGTTACAGTTCCTCCCATAGCATTACCCTGCAGAGTAGCGAATCAGATCATATGCAGCATATGCTCAATACATGTAAATCCAATAATTGTTTACAACAAAACGTTGTTAATGTGAAATTGACAGACTATCAAACTTTTACACTTACGAACATTTTAGTCGTACGAAGTTTAGTGAAACGAGCCCTGGTTTGGCCCTCACATACGTCTTTGGCATTTTGTATGTGACAGTTGAATCTGGTTATAGCCTTTATTTGAGTATTACGATTATTCGTAATCCTATGTTAGGGGAAGGGGCCAAGTGACTGGTGTGGTATGGACCTGGCACCAGGTCAGGTTATTCTAATTTCAAGGCAGAACATATTTTTTCTCGATGTAAATATTCCGTTCTGATTTTGGGATTTTCCGCCCAATGCAGCAAGTTAAAATGACCTTACCTGTTGATAGGCCGTTAAGCACCAATAAACAAACACATCCACTCTCACTGAACTTCACAGCGGGCCCCTAGGGGAGAGATGTGATTTATTGGTGTTTTACGGCATATCAACAGCTAAGGTCATTTAAAGCCGGGCTAATGGGTTCAATCCAGAATTTAACTTCCGGCATTGGGGGAAAATCCCAAAATCAGAACGGAATATTTACATAAATATTTTATTTATTTTCAGCCCTCAAATTAGAATAACCCGACCTGGTTCCAGGTCCATACCATACAAGTCACTTGGCCACTTCCTCTAAAAGTAATACGATTAGTAGTAATTGTATTACTCTTATAAGGGGTATAACTAGATTCAACTATCACAAACAAGAATAAGAATGCCAAAGTCGTACCTGAGGGTCAAACCAGGCCTCCGTCGAGATTCCGTTAAGGGTTAATCACGATCGTTAAATTACCCATCGCATGCTCCCACACAACCACCACAGGATGGTGGGTATTTCAAAGTTATAACTGCATGAATACACTTGAAACATCTTTAATATACTGAAACGATTTAAAAGCGCAACAAGGGGGTAAACATGTTATTGGACACCCCGATCACAGGTGGAAGACTCGGACCTACTGTCTGTTTCACGTTTTACTGCCGACGAACTTTTGGCCATTAAACACATTAACTCTTAAACATATTTAAATGTAAATACTTTTTCATCAATAACAAAAAAGCCACCCTCCCCAAAAATTGTTATTATATTGTATAATAAAATTATTTTTATTTGATAATATTCCATCAAATATTGATCTTATTGCGAAAAAACAATTTTCCTATGGGAATTTAGCATGGGGGAAAAGGATGTGGAGGAGGTGGGGCAGGAGTAAAAAAAAATGGTATTTAACTTTGAAACCTGGTTAGATAGCTTGGAAATGATGTAACTATAAAGAAAACAAAAGTTAAATTTTGAAAATTGGTCCAGTATTTCTGAAATATTAAAAAATGTTCCCATGTTAAATCCCCATTTATCCCCATTTAACATGGGGAAATATTTTTTTCGCAATACAATCAATATTTGACCAAATTTAACAAACTATAAGGAAGGCTCATTCTTAAATTTTGCTTTAATTTAATATTATCTAAACATATATTGTTTTTTCATTGTTTATATGGCTGTAATATTTGGGCAGGTTTTGTGAAACAGACAGTAGGACCCAATACTTGGTTCGTTTTGAGAACGTTACCCCACCCACCCATTTCCATACACTATACCTTATAGTGTATGAAAATGGGTGGGTGTGGTAACGTTTTCCAAATGAGCCAGTTAGTGGATCCTAGGTCCGAGTCTTCCACCTGTGACCCCGATGTGATTATCCATGTGACATCAGTGTACCAGGACGTTCGTTGATGTCTCGATTCAGGGTTATTTCCATAGATAATGATTGGCTATTTATACTGATTATACAATGTTTTACCAAATTATGTAATGGGTGAATAAATAACATGTTTACCATCTTGTTATCCCCTCACCGAGGGGATTTAGTGTTAGGCCATGTTCATACGTGCGTACGTTCATAACCCTTACAATACTGAATTAAATTTTGTCGTCTGCTGTTTACGTTTTTTTGCCAGTTTACTCATGAAAAACATGGTTTGACAGAACTTTAGAATAATTTCCATTGGAAATGGTTCTAAAGTGCTGTTAAATAATGTTTTTATTGAGAAAAAAAGGCAAACTATTATGCAACAAGAGACGACACCCTCGTTCCCAGCATTATGAGGTCTAAGTACATTTAATGACATCATTCATTTTTCAATAACTTATGAACCGCTTCACCGATTTTGATAATATTTGGCCACAATGTGCGTCTAGGGATGGTGATTTGCCTTGCATATGACCCACGTCCGACCGCCCAATGTCAAGGTCACTGAGGACTTCTCTTCGCCTTGTTTGTAAGGCAAATGCGTTAAAAAAAAATTTCTTTTTTCTTTATTCAATATCTTATGAACGGATTTCGATAATATTTGGCGACACTGTATGCACACAAGCACGCACGCACATGGACTTGAGCTAGCATCTCACTGGGCTGTTGGCTGTTGGCTGTTGGCTGTTGGCTGTTGGCTGTTGGCGACAAATTGCGAACGGCATTCACGAGGGAGTTTCCAAAATGTCTCCAAACGTTCGCAGGGGTTCTCAATTTTCTCGCGTGAGTCGCAGGGCCTCGCTCTCGTGTAGCTGGAATTTTTAACATGTTCAACAAATTCGCACGACAAATGTTCTCTCATAATAGTCACAGAGTGTTGCGGGTGTCTCGAACCCGTCTCGAACCCTTCTCAATTTAGTTTCCATGAGTCATAAAGTGAGAGAAATGTGAGACAACTTTGTGAGGGGTTAGCGACCTATGCAACTAAATTGTGATTGATTGGGGACAAAAATGAGAATCGGACATTCCGGACACGAGACAGGCGCAAACTTCCCTGGGACCCCTTGTAACCCTGGGAGCCCGACAAAATTGCGAATAAATTGAGAATAAATTGCGATTACTCAATTGTCACGCATAACTGTCGCGCGACTCTCTCGTGACATTCGCGCGAATGTCACGCGACAGTCGCAAGTGCAAAAAATGGCAATTTTGTTGCGCGAATTCGCGCGACATTCGCGCGACATGTATGCGAACTCCCGGCGAATTTTGGCCCACATTTCGCCGGAAGTTTGTGCGACATTCGTGCAACATTCGTGCGACATACGCGAACGTGTCGTAAGTACCAATTCAGTGTGATTCCAAGTGAAAATTGTCGCTAATTCACGTATTTTCTAGCAATTTTGTGTCTCCAACTAGTCGCGAGTTGTCGCAGCCCAGTGAGATACTACCTTAACGCTCTTGTCTATCGGCGAGGCGATAATAACCTGATCTGGTGCCAGGTGCTCACCACAGTAGTCCCCGTGTCCCAGCCACTAACGGAAATAGGATTACACTACTTTCTTTTCACGAAACCTGCCCAATGTGTTTGGCTATATAATAAACAATGCAAAAATATATTTTTTTTATAATATTAATTTTTATGCAAATTTAAGAAAGAGTCCTCTTTTTATTTAGCGAAATTTGTTTAAATATTGATTTTACTATGAAAAATGATTTCTCTATGGGAATTTAACATGGGGGAAAATGAGTTGGGAAATCTGGAGAAGGAGTCAAAACATTTTGGAAATTGACTCAATCCTGGCTAGATAGCCCCCTAACCCTAACCCTAACCCTCTAACTAAGAAAACAAAAATTAAATTTTGACAATCGGTCCACCATCATATTAAATAGGCATCCCCATAACATGGGGAAAATTATTTTTGCAATAAAATCAATAGTGGACCAAACGTCACGAAATAAAAGAAGGCTGATTCTTAAATTTTGATAAAATTTAATATTATCTAAAAAAAATAGTGTTTGTATTGTTTATATAGCCGTTACATTTAGGTAAGGTTTCGTCAAACAGACAGTAATCTTACTACTCTTATAATGGGCATAACCAGCATAGCCACCTTTCACATACAAGACACATCAGCTGAAAATAAAGTTTACTCCCTTTTAGAACACAATACAAGGTGCCTATGTGTTTAATAGTCCGTACTCGGACGGCCTCGAGACAATGGACTCTCACGAAACAGACAACCGATTTATATCATTTCCGCCAATTGAAGAAGTTAGGCAAATGTTAGCCCTCCGCAACGATATATTCCCCGATGCGCTAGAGATTATTTTGTTCAACAAAATTCCTCATTTATCTTAAGTCGTAACACTTTGGTAACATTTTTCGGGTCTATACTACTATATAACAGCGCAAACATCTGCTTCAAACTTCACTTCTACGTCGTCCGGGCCAGTTAAGAAATAGTTGTATCGAAACAACATTGTTTCCAATCGAACATTTGATAAAACCTACATCTATACCCGTCCAATGCGTCACGACAGACAATTCAATCGCATTTCTCGGGAAGCCATATTGTCTAATTGTTGATGGATTTTCCCGATGACGTCATCGCTAAGCTTATGATTGGTTGAGATTCGTGGAGTGTCACACGGAAGCGTCGTGTTACCTTGTAAGCGAATCTGTGAAACGGTACCAGCTAACTTGTCACCGGGAAAGTCAAAGAAATAAATTTGCCCGATGTCTTCTTACTAGAGACAAATGCGGAACTTTGTTGGAACAAAATAATCCATAGCTCGAAAAGGCGTTGTCATAGTGCATCGGAGAATACATCATTGCGGAGGGCTAACATTTGCATAACTTCTGCAATAGGCGAACATGATATAAATCGGTTATTTGTTTCGTGAGAGTCCGTTGTCTCGAGGCCGTCCGAGTACGGCCCATAAAAACACATAGGAACCTTGGTATTGTGTTCTAACAGGGAGTAAACCTTTTTTATTTCAACTGATTTTTTCCCACTTATTGCTACTTTTAGGTATATTTAATGTATTTATAGACCTTGGTACGTTACTTCAACCTGTGTGGTGAACGGGTACATACTACTTATGCCCGCGTTATCGAACATACGAGTTAAACTTAATATATGTAAGATATTATTATTGATAACACGAAGTCAATTCTCATTTAAATACACAGATGATCTTACATGAGTGATGATTTAATAAGATATTTATTGAACACGTTTACTGATTTCATAAGAAACGAGGCTATGCCGAGTTTCTTATGAAATCAGTTAACGAGTTTAATAAATATCATATTAAATCAACACAAATGTTAGATTTTATTTATTGCATAAGCACATCATCATATTTTGAAGCAGTAATGATTACCTAAAGTGTGTTCGGTAGCTGGCTCATTTGCATATTTATTACACTAGTGTATTGTGAATTTTTATTACACTGAGCCATTAGACTGTGAAAGCCCATTTTACGCAATAAAATAGATACATTTGTATAGCCGTACTGCTTTTGTGACCCGGGAAACTGTTCACTTGATCCCAATTACACAACCGCCTGCGTTAATCTTTCCCAGATGTCACCGTTTCTTAACATCTACTGGCAATCTTCACTGGCAATCGGGCAGTTTGATTTTGCTGCCCCTAAGCTGTAGCTCAGCTCAGACTCAGCCAATCAAGCTGCTTGATTTCAAGAACAATACTCAAGTATTTTGAGGTAAAACTATTGACAACTATTGGCAAGATTAGCGCAGGCGGTGGTGTATAATGAGGACAACACAAATGTGACTAGCCCGAAAAATGTAGCAATAAACTATTAAATGTAGATATGTATAAATTGTTGTTCATATATTGGATTGTTAAGGAGTCAAATGCGATGGAACGCTAGAGACCGCAGCATTTAGTTCCTGAAAAATCAAATATACATACTTATAGTTCAGCCAAGTGTACAATGCAATGTCCCATCCGAGTATTGATTTTCCATTTCATGTCGAACAGTTCATCATTAAGTCTGGTAATATGTAACTTATTGGGGTTAAACTTTGTAATATCTGAAATAAGTGGGGCACAAGTGGGGCATAAGTGATGTAATATGTCAAAGGACGTTTCTTCATATCGAACGACATACACAGCGATTAAATAAAAAGTAACGTGTGAATAATTTATACAAAGCTGACGGCTCGTGTCATTCTGACACGGATTTAGCGTGCAATGTAGTCGATACGTAATCTCAGTGTAAACAAGACAAAATGGCGAGTGTTGGAGGGCGGAATTATAGTGGCACGATGTCGAAAGGCGGCGTGAAGAAGTGTGGTCCGTGTAAACAGACGGGACTGGTTAAAGACGCGGACACGTTCTGCCGGCAGTGTGACGAGTATATGTGTCCATCTTGTGCCGCGATTCACAACAGACTTAAAGTTTCCCGAAACCACACCGTGGTTTTCGGGAGTGACTTACCGTTATTGGGAGGGCACGAGGCGAGACTTCCTCTGACATATTGTGAGGAGCACTCGGAGAAAGATATCAGTTGGTATTGCGAGAAACATGATGCCATTTTATGTGATGCATGTAAAGTTCTCGGTCACAGGAAATGCCAGGTAACGTCCATTTCTGACGCGGCGGCTGGACACGTACAGAGATTGGCCGAGGTCGTGGGGTCAATGACCGAACTGAGAGAACGGATCGGGAATCTGAAGAATGGGCGGGGGAAGAGTGTCGAGGAGTTGACGAAGCTACAAAAGTCGTTTGAAGACGAGGTGAATCAGTTTAAGACGGACATTGTAGAACTGGTAGAACGACTGGCAATGGAAATGCTGGCAGATATGAACAAAGTCGTTACGGCCGAGAAGGACGTCATTCTAGACCATGTTAATGCGTACGACAGTCTAATTCCCAAAGTGGAGGCAGAGCTGAGGACTGCTGCCGAGGCTAAAGCGGCGGCCGATGGCGTAACCAGTGTAATTGCTGCTCACAAAATGTCCAAAACTTTAAAATCGCTCGAACCCACAGTGTCTGATTTCGAACAGGATATATATACGGTCAATATTACATTCCAGCCGTTACGTGCACCGGCAGATGTGCTCACTGGTGTTGACCGGTTAGGCACGGTGGACATTGACCGTACAACGACCGACGGTGTAGATCCACCAGGGTCTGCATCTGGTCCAGTCCGCCCCGCGTCCACCCGGAGGTCGTTCACTGACATGGAAGTGGAGTCGTCTACCGACATTAACGTTCCTGACGGCACCATCAGTGGGTCGGCAGTACTGCCAGACGGGAGGATAATTCTCGCTGGTTTGGACAATGAGCAGGTTATCCTTCTTGATAAAAACCTTACCGTACAGGCAGCCCTGACGTTAGAAGGTCCGCCCTGGGATGTGGCGGCCGACGGCGACAATGGAGCAATCATATCAATAGAAGGCAGTAGTCAGCTCCAATGGATCCACGTTCACGGCGCACTCCGGGCCGGCCGCACCATCAACACCAGTCTGCCGTGCTGGGGTGTGGCCGTCCACGGGGACCACATCTACGTCATTGTGACCTCAGACAGCGGCTGTTACCATGTGCAGGTATTGGACAGGCGTGGCACGGTGACCCGGTGTATCGGACTGGACGCCCGCGGTACAGGCACATTTATGAGTTCATACTACATAACTCTCAGTGCACGGGGACACGTGTTTGTCACCGAAAATATTCTCAAAGGTCGTATAGCGTGCTTCACCAATAGCGGGCCCCTGGTTTACAGTGTGGACCACGAGGAGATGGAGTATCCAGTCGGGCTGGCGGCTGACGGGGACGACACTGTTATCGTCTGCTGTTACAGTTCCAATGACGTACACGTGCTGCGGAAGGACGGAAGTCGGCACAGGGTCGTCCTGTCGTCTGCTGACGGGGTGGTGGAGCCGTGGTCCGTGACGTATAGACATAGTGACAACACACTTATAGTCACAATGTGCCAGACACCGTACTGTCGGGCATACAAACTAAAATAGTCGCATGTGTTCCCTGTGTTACCTGTCATGGCGACATAGACTACGTAGTGAACTTCATGCCTGGATCTGACAAAACCGGCCTTATTCCACGATTCACCAGTGTAGATCCTGATCAGCCAGAACGCTCATTCCTGATAACAACTCGCGGTGTGTTCCCGGTGGTTGATGTTAAATAATCTGTAGAACCAAATCGGAAACATTGTAGACCGTGATCAGACTGCGCGATTGCGCAGGCTGATCTGGGTTTGCATTGGTGTAAATTTCAATAAGCCCTGTTTTGCCACATCATGGTCCATTTCCATTTTACAGGATAACTTTATTAACTTCTAATAAATCGTACTCAAAATGTGAACATGAATGTAATGATTCTGATTGGCTGAGTATGAGAAACATCTCCGGTGTGCTCCGGCTCAGCCAATCACAGACTGGTTTCAATCTAGACATATTCTATGGAAATGTATATACTGTATTAAATATTTATTTTCGAAAACATATGTTGCTGCCACTCATTTGAACCGTCCTGATGAGACGGTTCAAATGAGTGGTGAGAACATATGGAGAAATAACCAATCACTGACTGGTTTTGATCCCGACATAGTCTATGGAAATGTATCTACTCGAGAGTAGGTTTGTAACTATACTAATTATTGTCCAATAAATTATAAATATGCGTCTTATTTCTCTTTGTAAATGCATGTTTGTCTTGGAATTTCCTTAGAACTCCGGATTCAATTCTAATGAAATGCCAAGACATATTTATGATATTTATAAGGAAATTGAATTGTTGTCTACTATTGTTTAGCTATTTATAGCCCACAAATTTCCCAGCATGCAAAGAGTTAAAGGTACATGCCCACTCAGTAGGGGTATTTATGAAAAAATACCTTCATTTAAAATTTAAATATATATTATATTTAAAGGTACATGTCCACTCAGTAGGCACACAATGTTCTTTATATCAGAGGCATCATCTGAGACATTTTCTGGTAAAATAAACATTCATTCACCATTAACTCACGTATTGATTGGCACTATTATACATTGTATATCTGCCGTAAATTTCTACACTGATATCAGGGCGATAACCGTGTTTCCTTAAAATGTTAACTGACATTACTATTTATTTCCTGTATTTACTTTTTGATGTGCAATGATCCAACTTTATAGTCTGTCGAAATTTTTTTTTTCAGGGTACGCATTTAATTAGTATAAATAATCAAAAAGTACCGTGCCTCATTTGCATATGAAAAAAGCATGATACCACCGCGCGTCACTATCAGTAAATTAATATTACTAAATGATTATATCTGTGTAGCGGGCACTCGTAATTTTTAGAGGTTATTGAGAACAAAAGGCAAAGTATTAAGCAACAGCAGACGACACTTTTCGTTCCCAGAATTCTAAGGGTTAAGTACATTTAGTGACACCTTTCATTTTTCAATAACTTATGAACCGCTTCATCGATTTTGATAATATTTGGCCACGATGTGCGTCTAGGGATGGTGATTTGGTTTGCATATGACCCAGGTCCGACCGCTCAAGGTCAAGGTCACTGAGGACTTGTGTTCGCCTTGTTTGTAAGGCCAATGCGTTAAAAAAAACCTTTATTCAATATCTTATGAACGGATTTTGATAATATTTGACCACAATGTATGCACACAATCACGCACGTACATGGACTAACGCTCTTGTTTATCGGCGAGGCGATAATAACCTGATCTGGTGCCAGGTGCTCACCACAGTAGTCCCCGTGTCCCAGCCACTAACGGAAATAGGATTACACTACTGTCTTTTCACGAAACCTGCCCAATATTTTTGGCTGTATAATAAACAATGTAAAAACATTTTATTTTGTTAATATTAATTTTTATTCAAATTTAAGAAAGAGCCCTCTTTTTATGTAGTGAAATTTGTTCAAATATTAATTTTACTATGAAAAATGATTTCTCTATGGGAATTTAACATGGGGGAAAAGGAGGTGGGAAACCTGGAGGAGGAGTCAAAACATTTTGGAAATGGACTCAATCCTGGCTAGATAGCTTACATTTGATCTAAGTAAGAAAACAAAAGTTAAATGTTGACGATCGGTCCACTATCATGTTAAATCCCCATAGACATCCCCATAACATGAGGAAAATAATGTTTGCAATAAAATCAATAATGGACCAAATGTCACGAAATAAAAGAAGGTTGATTCTTAAATTTTGATAAAATTTAATACCTAGAAAAAAGTAGTTTATGCATTGTTTATTATAGGAATGAATGGCATTTTTGAGGAATTTATCGGGGTATAAACTTGGAAAAGTCGCGGGAATACTGGACGAAGGCCGGAAGGCCTCGTCCAGATTCCCGCGATTTTTCCAAGTTTATATCCCCGATAAATTCAACAAAAAGGCCATTCATTCCTTATCATTCCAGCATTTGAAATACATTCATCCGTTTTATTTTCCGTTTTCTTAAGAATTATTTTAACTGCGCCTCACGGTTACGGAAAGTAGTTCGGCGTGGAGTTTTACTGGGACATAAATTTTGGACAGAGACTTGCTACGGGCCAATCAAATGTTAGGGAATTGTGTAAATATTTTTGTGCTGGAATTATATACATGTAGCCGTCACATTTAAGTAAGGTTTCGTGAAACAGACAGTAATATTACTACTCTATAATAGCACAACCAGATTCAGTAAACAAAGTTTAACTTACTTGTTTTTCACTTATTGATACTTTTAGGTATATTTAATGTATGCATAGGCCTTGGTATGTTACTTCAACCTGTGTACGAGGGCCGTTCAAAACGTTTCACAGTTAGATCATAGCAATTTCCCGGAAACAATGTGGTATTTTTCCTCTTGCAATATATATCGTTATCAGGCTACAGGAATGTGCTATGAATCAGGAGCTACACTGGTCAGAAATCCTTTTTATCCCGTCAACACAGTCCGTATGTGCCGTGAAACACGGTGCCGTGAAACATTTTTGATATCCAGTCAATACAATTTTTGCATTTTACAGCCATTTGTATGTGTTGACGGGATAAGTAGAATAGTAGGTTAGTGCCGTGAATGGGAAAAAATATCTGGCGCGGCACGGAAACGGGATGTGCTCGGCATAGCCTTGCCCATCCCGTTTCCTGAGCCTTGCCAGATATTTTTCCCATTCACGGCACTAACCTACTATTCTCTATATTACATCTTTTGTACATTTTCGAGTTTTGTTTCTGAATTTACACAGCACATGGGCAATGTATGGATATGAGGATGTGAGAACACAGTTAGATCTAGAAACAAAATTGCTACCCCGCTCCATACCTCTCGCGAGTGTAGCAATTTAACCCAATCTCTTTAATGCAACGCATGGAAAAACTATTTTTGCAATCGGTTATCCGGCGTGTTTGATATGTTAGAGATATAACACTGTCCAAGCTGTATCAATACATTATTAATAAAGAACATACACATGCAGAAATTGGTTATTTTACCGTGTCACTGTGTTTATCTGACATTTACATGTATATTTTAAAGCTTCATTTCGTTGTGTTGAATGTAGAACAACAACTAGAGACAAGATGCCTTCCATGGGAAATGTACAGTTTACTAAATGTTTACCTACATGCAACAGGTTTGGGTATGCACTTCAGCTGCTCACATTTTTAATGGGTCAAATTGTAGCCGTAGATAACAGATCGGAGGCGAATTATTGTAGCTAAGTTAGATCACGTTCGTCCGCATGTACGATCGATAATCCGCTTGCCAACGCTCGCGGATTATCTCCTTGTACATGCGGACGAATCGTGATCTAACTTATGGCATTAGGTCATAGATAGATACACTTGGCTTCAATGATATTACTTCATAAGAGATATGTGATATATGAATATAAGATATGTGAATATTGTCTTGTTACTGTATACTATATGGTACATGGAGTTGCCATCTCCACCATTTTGGTATGTACAAGCCATCATACAGTTTCACCACTTTGTGCGTTTGACACATACAGCAAATAATATGACAGTAAACCAAATAAAGTTTGGTGCAATACATCATGGACAGATATAACAACGGCGTGCTATAAATATTAAGCCAGCAAACTATACAAAAGACGAGATATATGAGCATTTCTCCTATCAATCTCAAAATAAATTGTAATGTGTAAACATTTCAATCTCATTACATTACCCATAGGTAAATCTATAGTAGGTGAGTATACACCAGGGACAATACACTCAGGTAACTGCTTACATGTCACTGGCTTTGATAGCTAATACCAGAGTACAGTAGTGGGTATATATGGTATGTGTTGTGTGGTTTGCCAGGTAAAAGTGATACACTGTGGGATTTTCTATGCTTGGTGTAATATAATTGATAGGAGTCAGTTGCCCTTGCTTTTCTACATGTGATTAACTACATTATATCGTATGTTCTACTTCACATTTTGCGTTTTGTGGCAAACGCCAGAAGGTGAAAGTGGTTGGTTGATGGCTTGAACACACAAAGGTGG
>CM055281.1:59373703-59456709 GCA_029237695.1 Conchocele bisecta
AACACACAAAGGTGGCCGAGTTCATCCCTCCATGTGCCGTATATGGTACAGTAACGAGGCAGTGTTCACATATATGTTAAACATATATTCCATCACATTTACGAAGCAATGATCTTTGAATCAAAAGGATGATTAGGTATAGAACGGGTCATTAAACATAAGACGGAACGGGAGTAGATTGCAAGAGTTACTTTCGCAACTAGACATTTCGAAGAGCTCGAAAATAGGACAACCCCCTAGTTGCGAACGGTAACTCTTGCATTTACTCCCGTACCGTCCGTAGCTAGCTACGGACGGTACGGGAGTAGATTGAAAGAGTTACCTTCGCAACTAGACCCCCCTCCCGTTCCCCAAATGCTAGCTACGGACGGTACGGGAGTAGATTGCAAGAGTTACCTTCGCAACTAGACAACCCCCCTCCCGTTCCCCAAATGCTGGATCTGCCCATGAACATACATGTATACAGGTAGTTTACACACACGAAGATAACCGGGTGGTTGACCACAATTGCTCGGGTAACTACATGTAACCAAACAGTTAGCAACTCCGGTGAATTTTATTAAGTAATAGCGTAGTACTTGTATGTAGCAGGGCGAGAAAAGTGTGCACCGGTACTCGAACCCGGTACCTCTGGTTTACGGTACCATCGCTCTACCGACTGAGCTAACCGGGCTCTTCTCATACGTACTACGGAGCCCCGCAGGGGACATGGATTTGTTTTTATTAATTCATTCCCACGAAATAACAATTCGTTCCCTCAATTTAAAAATTATGTCCCTCGAATTAACAATTCGTTCCCACGATATAACAATTTGTTCCCTCGAATTAACAATTCGTTCCCACGAAATGACAATTCGTTCCCTCAATTTAACAATTCGTTCCCTCGAATACAATTCGTTCCTACTATGTAACCATTCGTTCCCACGAATTAACCATTCGTTCTCGTGGGAACGAATTGTTATTTCGTGGGAACGAATTGTCCAATTGAGGAAACTAATTGTTAATTCGCGGGAACGAATTGTTAAATTGAGGAAATTGTTATTTCGTTTGAAAGAATTAATAAAAAAAAAGAATTCTACGTCCCCTGCGGGGCTCCGTACGTTACATATCACTTTCTGTGCACCCCTCGTTCATATGGGTATGCGAGTGCTCGCGATAACGAGTGGTGTTATGTGACAGCATGTTTTACCGACAATATCCGGCAATACAGATTATACACTTTGTTTAATTTGTGCACATTAGACACGAGTGGTCCGTGTAGAATTACCAACAGTGCGATGGTATGACAGCGGGTATCAGGATGTAACTGTGCAGGTAAAGAATGTGCGTGTATATAATTCTAATTTCAGGTGTGTTGTCGTACTGATATGTGGCCGTGACTGGAGAAATGGGACTTATGGGATTTGTGACCAATGTAGCTCCTGATCAAATAACTCACTCCTGTAGCCTGATAATATTGCGTGTTATAATTCATGACGGGTGTTTCGTCGATGGGATGGCGAACCGTGCAGATCCTGATCAGACTGTGCGGATGCACAGGCTGATCTGGATCTACACTGGTCGCAAAACCCATAATCCCCATGTATCCAGTCACACTGATAGCCACATATGAACAGTTATCAGCGCGTACATGTACATATAGTCAACACATTACACACACTACTATGCCACGTGTTTGTCGAACTACGTACACTGTACATGTATGTATTTATTCAAATTACTGGTGCGTGTACATATAAATTTTCATTTATGTGTATTTACGCTTACATTGATAGCGACATTATATTGACGTCGTGCTTTATTATTTTTAAACGAATCTTAACCGGTTGAGATTTCTACGGAAGCCCATTAGGGTCACTTCACCTTTTTTTTTAATTCCATTTATTCAAGATCTTTTCTTGAATTTTCAAGTTCTTTTCTTGAATTTTCGAGATCTTTTCTTGAATTTTCAAGATACCCTTTTCCTGAATTTTCAAGAATTCTGTATGTACTCTGTATGCGAGAAAGTATCTTGAAAATTCAAGAAAAGATCTCGAAAATTCAAGAAAAGATCTTTAAAATTCGACAAAAGAACTTGAATAAATGGAAATAAAAAAAAAGAGAAGTGGCCCTAATGGGCTTCCGTAGATTTCACTACGAATCTGTGTTTTATATATATGCATTTGTCTGTTCATCACCGGTTTGAATAAGAGGACCTTACGACGTCTGCGGCCAGCATAGTCGAGAACATCACCGACCCAATCAAGTTGGGTCGTGATGGCTGCTATTTGTTTATTGGCATTTTATATTTTTCAATTAAATTGAATATATACAGCAGCTAACTGTATAAACACTTGGATTGCACCCTAGTTTACATTTACAAACAAACACCAGCATTATATTGTTGAATTAAATACAATTTTTATGCAAAAAAATATGTTTATTTTTCTCAGATATTCATGAATTTTGTCAATAAAAATGATTTTTTTTTATTTCTATAAACAATAAAATCTCAAAATATTTCACAACTACTATGTACATGCATATTCAAATAAGTCACAAGTTATTTAATTTAAAAATATGCAAATTTGATACTTTATCGCTGTTTTTGAAAATTCCACACCGGGAAAATGTCACTTTACAAGAGTAAGCCATCATGACTGTATATCAAGACAGTCATGAAGTCACGACTACGGCCAGCGTATCGCCCAGATCAGTAGCCTATTTCACCAACATTACAAAGTATACTTTTCTAGCAAAGTATACTTTGAGGGAGTAATCATTTATTTTTTCCAGAAATGCATTATGTCATATAGAACCGACTACTGCATATATTTGATGATTAAAAGTATGCAGAATTATTATACGGAATTTATTACATTATCACAGCCAAAATGGCTGTGTTAATGTAATAAATTAAGTATAATAAAAATTAATAAATTTATCCTTAAAGTGAAAATTTCTCCTCAAAGTATACTTTGCTAGATAAGTAGACTTTGCAATATTGGTGAAATAGGCTACAGACTGTGTTTGTCGCCATTAAATCTATATGCATTATGTCATGGACAAACATCCGTGAGATTAGTTGCACGTTTTCCGTTTTATAGGCAACAGGTTGCACTATAATGCTAGCTACTCACGTTACACAGTAGCAATATACGTACATATACATTGTGAACACTAAATATAGAAAACAACCTACAGGGCGTTGGCGTTCATACGGAAGCCCATTAGGGCCACTTAACTTTTTTTTTAATTTCCATTTATTCAAGACGATTTTCTTGAATTTTCAAGTTCTTTTCTTGAATTTTCAAGATCTTTTCTTGAATTTTCAAGAAAAAATCTTGAAAATTCAAGAAAAGAACTTGAAAATTCAAGAACACATCTTGAAAATTCAAGAAAGTATCTTGAAAATTCAAAAAAAGATCTCGAAAATTCAAGAAAAGAACTTGAAAATTCAAGAAAATATCTAGAAACATCCTTTATTCGAAACGATCTTGAAAATTCAAGAAAAGATCTTGAAAATAACTTGAAAATATCTCGAAAATATCTCGAAAATATATCTCGAAAATTCAAGAAAGTATCTTGAAAATTCAAGAAAAGATCTTGAAAATTCAAGAAAATATCTCGAAAATTCAAGAAAATAACTTGAAAATTTAAGAAAAGATCTTGAATAAATGGAAATAAAAATAAAATGAAGTGGCCCTAATGGGCTTCCGTACGTTCATCCTTTGATATATTGTTATTGAGAGACAGTTCTACAATACAATGGAACCTCTCTAAACCGGACACCAAGAACATATATGTGATCTCAGTTTGAGAGGGTTCTTAGTAACGCATCTCAGATAATAATGCATGTTCATGACTGCAAAAGACATACGTATGTCCCAGAACGGTCATATGCCTGATTTACAGTGGAACATCGCCAAACCGGATACCCCGGTGTCCGGTGTAGAGAGGTGTTACTGTATTATGACACAACATTTTACCATAAACTTACCTAATTCTTAGGAGGCTCTCCACGAAGAAGAAAGTAAACAAAGAACGTTTGAAACACACATTTGGAAATACTACTCCGTCATAACTCTTATGTAATGTAGTGCAAATAATTCCAGCACAAAAATATTTACACAATTCCCTAACATTTGATTGGTCCGTAGCAAGTCTCTGTCCAGAATTTATATCCCAGTAAACTCCATGCCGAACTACTTTCCGTAACCGTCAGGCGCAGTTAAAATAATTCTTAAGAAAATTGAAAATAAACACATTTTCTTGATGAATTTATTTCAAATGCTGGAATTATAAGGAATGAATGGCCTTTTTGTGGAATTTATCGGGGATATAAACTTGGAAAAGTCGCGGGAATACTGGACGAGGCCTTCCGGCCTTCGTCCAGTATTCCCGCGACTTTTCCAAGTTTATACCCCGATAAATTCCACAAAAAGGCCATTCATTCCTATATTAAATATAATTAGAGATATGTACTCAGAACTACTTTGAGATACATGTATATTGTGTGTATGGTTATATATTTTGCTGTGACTGGAGTAATGGGGTTTATGGGATTTGTGACCCATCAGATAGCACACTCCCGTAGCATATGGTTACAATATGTATTGCTTGTTTGAAGTATGACTGGTGCTTCATTTATGGAATGTCGAACAGTGCAGATCCTGATCAGACTGTGCGGATGCACAGGCTAATCTGAATATACACTGGTCGCAAAACACATAAGCTCCATTTCTCTAGTCACCGCCACATATGAGCATCCGTGTCGACACAGATCGCGTGTGTCATAAGGGTCTTTTGATCAGCCGACTAGTAGCCGTGTGATACATTTTATGCCCCACCACGATAGTGGAGGGGGGCATCTAGTGTTACCCTTGTCCGTCCGTCCGTCCGTCCGTCCGTCCGTCCGGACGTCCGTCCGTCCGTCCGTCACCAACCTTGTAACTCGTAAAACTTTTAAACCGTGACAGCTAGACACCTGAAATTTTGTATGTAGCTTCCTTATACTGAGTAGATGTTTGATTCGACCCCTGGGGTACTGGATTATCTCCCATTTTTCGACATGGAATTTTCCAATTTTGGCTTGCAACTCTTAAAATGTTTCAAACATAATAGTTACACACATGAAACTTGGTATGTACATCATGTAGCCTCTTTATACTGAGTAGATGTTTGATTCGACCCCTGGGGTATTGGATTCTCCCATTTTTCGACTTGAAATTTTCCAATTTTGGCTTGTAACTCTTAAAATGTTTCAAACATAATAGTTACACACATGAAACTTGGTATGTACATCATGTAGCCTGTTTATAATGAGTAGATGCGCAAAGTTTATTTCGATTTTTGACTCAACCCCCGGGTCATTGGATTATCTCCCTCTTTTCGACTGAATTTGGCAAGTTTCACTTATAACTTGTAAAACTTTTAAACCATACTAGCTACATACCTGCAACTTGGCATGTAGCTTCCTGATGATAAGTAGATGCGCAAAATGTATTTTTATTTTTAATTCCACCCCCTGGTTAATGGATTATCTCCCCCTTTTCGAATTAGAATTTGGCCAATTTTGCCTTGTAACTCGTAAAACTTTAAACCCTAATAGCTACCATCCTGAAACCTGGTATGTAGCTTCCGTATGATGAGTAGATGCGCAAAGTTTATTTCGATTTTTGATTCATCCCCCTTTTCTACTCGGAATGTTGCCTCGTTTACTGTCAAAGAGGTATGTGAGGCATCGGTGTTCTATGAACACATTTTCTAGTTTGTTGATAACAATGGATTTGATATTCAAGGTACATACCCACTCAGTAGGCACAACATGTTCTTTACTATTCCACCAGTTTTTACTGATAGTGACGCTCGGTGGTATCAGGCTATTTTCATATGCAAATGAGGCATGCTATTTTTTAGTTATTTATACTAATTAAATGCGTCACCTGAACAAATAATATTTCTGACAGATTATAAAGTATGATCATTGCACAACAAAAAATAAATAGAAAGAATAAATAGTAATGTCCGTTAGCATTTTAAGGAAATGCGGTTATCGCCCCTGATACCAGTGTGGAAATTTAAATCTGATATAAAATGTATAATAATGCCAATCAATACGTGGGGTAATGGTGAATGAATGCTTATTTTGACAGAATATGTCTCAGATGATGTCTCCGATGTAAAGAACATGTTGTGCCTACTGAGTTGGCATGTACCTTTAAACAGCAACGACAGTGTATGGGTTAAATAAATACAGTGGAACCTCTCTAAACCGGACACACTGGGAGGTTCCCAGTGTGTCCGGTTTAGAGAGGTGCACTGTCAAACAGACAAACAACTTCTCCAATACACACGTGTGTGATTTGCAATCACATACTCAGCGGAGATAAATGACACTGGATTTGATTACAATTAGGTAGAACTAACTTTTAATTGTGTCCGGTTTAGAGGGGTTCGAATGTATATATAGAGAATAGTAGGTTAGTGCCGTGAATGGGGAAAAATATCCGGCAAGGCTCAATAATTTCTTTATTTCTCATCAGAAGTATATGTTGTGACCACTCATTTGAACCGTCTCGCCGAGACGGTTCAAATGAGTGGTCACAACATATACTTTGGTTCAGAAATAAGGAAAATAGATAGAGAATACTAGGTTAGTGCCGTGAATGGGAAAACATATCTGGCAAGGCTCAGGAAACGGGATGGGCGAGGCTCTGCCGAGCACATCCCGTTTCCGTGCCGCGCCAGATATTTTTTCCCAACCTACTATTCTAGTTATCCCGTCAACACCTACAAATGGCTGTAAAATGCAAAAATAGTATTGACTGGATATCAAAAAAAATTCACGGCACCGTGTTTCACGGCACATACACACTGTGTTGACGGTATAAATTGTTATATGTTATCTCCCTTGAGATAGCATATTGAGTCAACGCAAATTTCTATTGGGGGCAGCCATTGATCGTGCTACGCCTGAATGGCCAACTGCACTAACTAGTACGATCAAGGGAATAGTGCCTAGGAAATTGTCCTGGGGCCCGTTTCACTAACAAATCTTAGTTTGTTCATAAGTTCGAACTTAAGTTATAACTTATGACAAAAGTTATGACCGACTTAAGTCATTGCTTATTTGGTTTCACAACACAAACTTAAGACGGTCATAACAAGTCCGTCATAAGTTACAACTTAGTTATTGTTTACAGCTTTGGTATGTGCCGCGCGAGTTCGAATCCCGCTCGGGGCTTATATTGTTATGATGACTTTACTTTCCCTTTATGTGTTTTGACATCTAAAATAACGGATTTGCAAGCCTAATGTTGAATATTATTAATTTTTAAAAATAATCTCATGTAGAATATAAATTTTATCTCAATATTCCGACGCCATTGAATACATGTGGATATATTTAATGCCAACTAGTGAACGTAATATAAACTGGCATATGACATGAAACAGCAACAAAATAAGCAATTAACAATGTTTTTATTTTTACATTCCAATAAAATTGTAGTTTTTTTAAATTTTACTTAGATTACCTCATTAACTCAGAAATCACGTTTCAGAGTCAGCAGAACACATGTACTGTCGATTATTAATGGTATGCCCGGTCAGATGGATGTATCTGATACAACTACCGAATGACATATTATATTTTATTTATTTGAACTGGACACGGGTAATTTGTTGATTACATGTAGAAATTGCATGCACTGTGTGAGTCAGTGTCACACATATAGGATTGCCCCTGAACATGTTTACCAGTATAGGACTGGATTAATGCGCACGTGCGTTCAGCGGACGGGTCTGACATTTTTGTTAAATGCGTCAGGACTGTTTCTCCATCTAGTCTGAAAACCAGGTATCTCCTTATCAGAAACGAAACACAGGCATAACAGTGTCCCGCAAAAGTTATACTCCACTTTCTAGAACCACTTTGATTTGCTAATGTTGTATATCTCTCCAGTAACCGCCAGGGTACTACCAGTTGCGTAAAATCGCAATGCAGTCAACACTTGCAATGACACTGACAGGCTGTGTGATCTCAGGGTTGACCGTATAATGTCAGCATGTGCACTGTTGCATACTTGTAGAACAAAAATCACGAGACAGCCTGCATTTCGATATTTGGTCCTCGTTATCCATGAAGTCTAGGGGTTTGGTTCGGTCCTAAAGACTCTGTTCCCATGGTAAATAGGCGCGCCTGGATTATAGCAACTGCAGCTGCCATCGTTTGTATGTTCTGTAAAGAAAGAACAAACAACAGTCGGATAGTCAATCAGACTGATGGACGGACGGACGTTCATACATGACACACCATTAGGTTGTATATTCATCGTTTTTAAAGAAAAGAATGACCACTTAAGACACAATAGGCTTCGGTTACGGAATATGTTGCATTGTTTTCGTTTGTCATAGGCGACACCTCCAACCATCTAAGATCCCAAACATGGGCAGGGCAGGGCAGGGCAGGGCAGGGCAGGGCAGGGCAGGGCAGGGCTAGGGCAGGGCAGGGCAGGGCAGGGCAGGGCAGGGCAGGGCAGGGCAGGGCAGGGCAGGGCAGGGCAGGGCAGGGCAGGGCAGGGAGGGCAGGGCAGGGCAGGGCAGGGCAGGGCAGGGCAGGGCAGGGCAGGGCAGGGCAGGGCAGGGCAGGGCAGGGCAGGGCAGGGCAGGGCAGGGCAGGGCAGGGCAGGGCAGGGCAGGGCAGGGCAGGGCAGGGCAGGGCAGGGCAGGGCAGGGCAGGGCAGGGCAGGGCAGGGCAGGGCAGGGCAGGGCAGGGCAGGGCAGGGGCAGGGCAGGGCAGGGCAGGGCAGGGCAGGGCAGGGCGACACTTCCATACACCGACCGACACAAACCGACACCGAGAGACCGACAGACACCGACTGACCAACTGACACCGACACCAACCGACACCGATTGACACCGATTGACACCGACCGACACTGATAGACACCGACCGACACCGACCGACACTGACTGACACCGATCGACACCGATCGACACCGACCAACCGACCGACCGACCGACCGACCGACCGACCGACCGACCGACCGACCGACCGACCGACCGACCGACCGACCGACCGACCGACCGACCGACCGACCGACCGACCGACCCGCGACCGACCGACACCTACACCGACCGACCGACACCAACCGACCAACACCGACCGACACCGACCGACACCAACCGACCGACACCAACCGACCAACACCGACCGACACCGACCAACACCGACCGACCCGGACCGACCGACACCGACCGACCGACCGACACACACCGACACCCGACATACCGACACTAACCGACCGACCGACACCGACCGACCGACCGACCGACACAGACCGACACCGACTGACACCGACCAACACTGACTGACACCGACCGATCGACACTGACCGACCGACTGACACCGACCGACTGACACCGACCGTGCGAAACCAACTGACTGACACCGACATACCGACACCAACCGACCGACACCGACCGACCCGGACCGACTGACCGACCGACCGACCGACACAGACCGACACCGACCAACACCGACTGACACCGACTGACACCGACTGACACCGACCGACACCGACAGACCGACTGACACCGACCGTGCGAAACCAACTGACCGACACCGACATACCGACATAACGACACCGACCGACCGACACTGACAAACATACACCGACGGACACCGACTGACCGACACCAACCGACAGACTAACATCGACCCCAACACCGACCGACTGACACAGACCGTGCGAAACCAACAGACCGACACTGACCGACCGACCGACCGACACCGACTGATCGACCGATACCGACTGATCGACCAACACTGACCGACACCAACCGACACCGACCGACTGACAGACCGACAGACACCGACCGACACTGACCAACTGACACCCACCAACTGACTGACACCAACCGACAAACAGACATACATGAACAGCATACAGACGGTTCGTTACGAGCCGGCTCATCTGGATCTACAGTGGTTGTAAATGTTGTCGATAACTGGGCATAACGAATACTGGTAACGACATGACCTACATCACAAATAGCAATACACGGGTAACTAGCAGGTTGGGGTGGCTATCTATATGTAAGGCAATATATGGTTTATATGGCAGATACTTGCTAAAATAGTACGTATGAAGTGAACATTTACCTGCTGTCAGTGAATTTGTTTTCTCACCTCGGCTCACATGGGGGCATCCATCTTTGTTTATCTTTTTTCATAAGTTCCGACTTAAATATTTAAGTTATAACTTAAGACTGCTAGCTACCTGTCTTAGTTTTCCATCGTAAATTTCGATTGTCGTTCTTGCTAAGATGTTTTGTGAAACGGACTAAGCACGTACTCCGGACTTAAGTTATAACTTATGACAAAAGTACTTGCTTAGTTCGTTAGTGAAACGGGCCCCTGGTCTGTCTTGCTTTGTATCTAAAACTCTACATATACTATTCTCTATAGTTTTCAAAGTTTTGTGCTCAGTTTATCAGTTAAATTTTGGAAAATACGAATCAATACATTTCATGCGTATGAATACAGCAGCTATTATCTTATGTTCTCACAGTTAGGTAGCAGTGACCTGGGGGCCGTTTCACTAAACTTCCTACGACTAAAATGTTCGTAAGTGCAAAATTATGATAGTCTGTAAATTTCACATTAACAATGTTTTCTTGTAAATAATTATTGGATTTACATTTATTGAGCATAGGCTGCATATGCAGCCTATGCTCAATAAATGTAAATCCATAAATTTAAATTTACAGACGATCTTAAATTTGCACTTACGAACATTTTAGTCGTAGGAAGTTTAGTGAAACGGGCCCCAGTTATCCGCCCGTTTCGTACAATTTTTTCTGGGAGTTTCAAACAGTAATTTATTCTAGAGAAAACGTATGGAATGGATTTGCACCATCACAGTACATTTGCCTCTGGATGATGATTGAGAAAATATGCAACTTTCAGTCTCTAGTTCCGCAAGTGATCAGTTTTTGTGGAGATAACATATTTCAGTACTTTCAGTACTTTGAATGTTTAAGTTACCCGATGCGGAATTTCGGTTGTATGTGCCAGCGGTACGCGCGACAGCTAGATTACAATTTGTAAGCACAGCTGCTGCCAGCCACATATAGAATGCACGGACCTACGTTAATTAATAATTTCTAGTTATTGTCTGTATCCCCGGTGCTATTCGAGAAATGGCAACATGTGTCCGTAAATGCGACTAGAATCATGAAAAGCTGAAGAAACTCCGTGAAAACGAGAACAATCCTCCAACGCTAGGGCAGAAAAACATGCATTCTCAATTTCTGATCAGCGCATACGTTGTTCGCCTACATTTGACAGACGTATATTCACTGTCGCAGTTTATACGTGCACTGGTTTTGACTACGTAATGGTGTAGCAAAACCCATACTACACTAGTGTATTAAATGTGAAAACGAAGACACATTACATTTGTATATAATTAATTTTCACCTGACTGAAAACTGATAAAACGAACGGTAAATCACTGAATTTATGAAAGATACTGTAGCTATATGTGACTGTGGCTGAAAAAATGTGGATTATTGATTTTGCGACCAGTGTAGATCCAGATCAGACATCCGCACAGTCTGATCAGGATCTGCACTGTTCGCCATTTCATCAACGAAAAGCCCGTCATATTTCTAACAAGGAATATATATCGTTATCAGGCTGCAGTCGTGTGCTATATTATCAGGAGCTGTACTGGTTTTCTCCAGTCACAGCCACATATAATACAAACACGGTGGCGTTTGTGATATTGTAATATCTACTGCGACTAACCCTGGCCATACAGGGATTTACATCGCCACGTGGTTAGCTGCACATATTCCGATTGCAATAGGTTGCGCTATATCGCTACACCACGGTCGACGGTAAAAAATTGCGTAATAGCCTTTCTATTTCGCGTGCTAAAATATAGAAAACACCTGTAGGGTGTTTACGTTCATACTTAGCTATATTTTTATTGAGACTATTTTACACTATTTTACAATATGGCACAAAGATATTGCCATAAACTTACATAATAAAGTGTGCAATAGCACATTTCTTAGGTCACTCTCCATGAAGTAGAAAGTAAACAAAGAACGCTTTAAACGCACATTTGGAAAGACTATTCCGTCATAACTATAATGTAA
This sequence comes from Conchocele bisecta, assembly GCA_029237695.1. Taxonomy (NCBI): domain Eukaryota; kingdom Metazoa; phylum Mollusca; class Bivalvia; order Lucinida; family Thyasiridae; genus Conchocele; species Conchocele bisecta. The sequence continues at coordinate 59,385,857 of CM055281.1, forward strand.
TGCAGTGTAATGAAATGTTATTTACTCAGAACTACCACGTGATATGTGTATTGAATTTACATTCTATGGTTATAATTAATTAAATGAAAATACAATATACAATATAATACAATATACAATATACAAAATACAATACAATAATATACACGTTTCTTGGATATTACAACGTGAATATTGTAACTTACTGGAAATAAATATGTGGTGAGTCGATCTTTTTTATTTCTCTTGATTGGACTATTAAATACACATGAACCGGTCTCGACGATTCTAATGTGTCGCCGACACATTAGAATCGTTGATACCGGTTACCATGGTTACATACATGTGTCTCAAATGATCTGTCGCGGACTTATATCAACCACAACCCATTTTATTTCACCAACTAGTAAGGAGCTTGTATTGTTTTTTTTTGTTTTTTTAAATTGTATGTGTCAAACAGGGGTTGGGGATAATTTGGTAATGCATGGTCGCTACACATATGTAATACACGTAACTGTACTAGGAAGCACACATTGTGAAACATAACACTTTTTAGTGTCAAATGATAAACACTACAGTTGAAGGTACATAAAAAGGTCGGTTAACCCTTACAATGCTGAATTCATTTGTGTCGTCTGCTGAATATTTTTTTATTTTTCCATTGTTCTCATCAAAAACTTGGTTTGGCAGCACTTTAGAATCATTTCCAATGGAAATGATTCTAAAATGCTGCCAAACCATGTTTTTACTGAGAGAAAAGAAAACATATGAATTATCAGCGGACAACTATTTTCGGTTCCCGCATTCTAAGGGTTAAAGGTAAATACTCACTCAGTAGGCACAACATGTTCTTTATAGGAAATAAATAAGTGTATAATTGTGTCACTATTTCACGGTCTAAATATTACAAGTGCCCGCTATACAGATATAATCATTTAGTAATAAATATTTTACTGATAGTGACGAGCGGTGGTATCAGGTTATTTTCATATGCAAATGAGGCATTCTATTTTTTAATTATTTATGCTAATTACATGCGTCACCTGAACAAATACTATTTTCAACAGATTATAAAGTATGATCATTGCACATCAAACAATAAATACAGATAATAGATAGTAATGAACGTTAACATTTTAAGGAAACACGGTTATCGCCCCTGATTATATCTGTATAGCGGGCACTTGTTGTTGTTCTGTTCTGTTCTGTTCTGACACAATTATACACTTATTTAATTCCTATAAAGAACAGGTTGTGCCTACTGCGTGGGTATGTACCTTTAACATGATTAGCTAACATTTCCTACTGTACAGTCGCGAACACAGGTGCTTGAAGAACGGTTAATAGTTCGGTGTTTTATGGGTTATTTCTGTATCTCTGGTTGTTTGGGGGCCTTCTTACCAACATACAATTTACGTCACCTCCCGCGAATTACTCGTAAAGAGGAAAAATAGTAACGGTGAATGTGTAAGTATCTAGCAAAGTATACTTTGAGGGATGTGTAATCTTAAATCTAGCAAAAGTATAACTTTGAGGGAGAAATTTTCAATTTAAAGATAAATTTATTAATTTTTATTATACTGAATTTATTACATTATCACAGCCATTTTGGCTGTGATAATGTAATAAATTCAGTATAATAATTCTGCACACTTTTAATCATCAAATATATGCAGTCGTTAGTTCTATATAACATAATACATTTCGGGAAAAATAAATGATTACTCCCTCAAAGTATACTTTGCTAGATAAGTATACTTTGCAATTTTGATGAAATCGGCTACTGGTGCCAATGCTAAAATATTGTTTTATCTCCTAATTAGGAGAAACTAACTCCTAATTAGGAGATACTATTTATCTCCTAATTTGGAGATACTAACTCCTACTTAGGACATTATATTTATCTCCTAATCAGGAGATTCTAACTCCTAATTAGGAGATAGTATCTCCTAATTAGGAGTTACTATCTCCTAATTAGGAGATACAAATATTTTAGTATTGGCACCAGGATGCTTCCATAAGAAACAAAACTGAATGACTATCATACCTGTATATTTTATGTACATACATGTATGCATTAAGTGCTGACATATTAATAGTTCAGAGCTCCAGATAAGGTGCGCATTTGGCGTATTTTACGCACTTATTTTAGCAGAATACGCATTGATTATCAAGTGGGATTACAAAATACTCACAACAATGTGAAAATACGCATTGATTTTCAAATTGAGTAGTGAAAATAAAGTTGAACATTTACTTAGTTGAGCTGCAAAAAGCAAACACTGTTTTGCTTTTTGCAGCTCAAATAAGTGAATTTTTTAATTTCTTTTATTTTTATCATTTGTTCCTTTTTAATATTAAGGAAGCAAATTAACACACTTGTAAAAATAAATACACATTGTATTTGAAATCTGGGGGTATAATACTCTTTAGATACAAAACTTATCTGGAGCGCTGTATTAAAACATTGTCTACATACAGTGGATGGCAGTACAAAGCAAGTATTGATTAAAGTGGTCGGTTGACAGAATCATTGCAACAAACGCCATAAGCCCCGTTTATCCAGTCAATGTCCAATATCCGATATTAGACAGGCAACAAATGCCACAAACCCCTTATTTGCAATCATAAAATATATTTCTTCCAACTTATTACAAGGTGCATGATCACGTGGTTACAACAACAACAATGTCGCCCACACAAAGTAAGTATTATTTGATATTTTCCTTAATATGCAACGGAATTTGATGAAATATGGCGCAGCAAACGCATCTTTAAATGCAGTTGTTTTATCAGTTACTAGGTGTGTATGTTGATGTATACGGAGCCCCGTAGGGGACGTTGAATTATTTCTTATTATTCAATTTAACAATTCGTTCCCACGAATGGACAATTCGTCCCCACGACTTAACAATTCGTTCCCTCAATTTAACAATTCGTTCCCACGATATAACAATTCGTTACCTCGAATTAACATTGTTATATCGTGGGAACGAATTGTTAAATTGAGGGAACGAATTGTTATTTCGTGGCAACGAATTAATACAAAAAAATCCATGTCCACTGTGGGGCTCCGTAGATATGTGTATGTTGATTTGTGGCTGTAAATGGAGAAATCGTGCTGATCTACACTGGTCGCAAAACCCATAAGGCCGATTTATCCTGTCACAGCCACATAACGAACGGATGCAACAGTAATTAAAACCCACATACTAATAATAGACCCGTTCTATAATTGTGCAACATGCGTTCTCCAGCCAATATACTGAAACAATTTAAAAACGTGTTATGTATTCACCCATTACAGTGGGACCTCTCTAAACCGGACAACAAGCAACACACGTGATCATAATTTTGATGACTTATTTGGTCATTTCTCTCGGGTGATAATGCCTGTTCGTGATCGCATAGCACACAACTATGGCTCGGAATAATCAAATGCCTGATTTACAGTGAAACCTCGCTAAACCGGACACCCTGGGGACCTCCCAGGGTGTCCGGTTTAGCGAGGTTTCACTGTACATACTTTGGCAAAACATTTTGTATTGTGTGGATAAATAGCAAATCATTATCCATCCAAATAAACCGGAATCGATACCTTAAAGGTACATACCTACTCAGTAGACACAAACAGTTATTTATATCACAGACGTCATCTGATACATTTTCTGGCAAAATAAACATTCATTCGCCATTACCCCACGTATTGATTGGCATTATTATACATTTTATATTAGACGTAAATTGTCACACTGATATCAGAGGCGATAACCGTGTTTCCTTAAAATGTTAACTGAGATTACTATTTATTCTCTGTATTTATTTGTTGATGTGCAATGATCATACTATATAATCTATCGAAAATATCTGTATTTTGACCACCGCACGTCACTACATGTATCTGTAAAATAAATATTACTAAATGATTAAATCTGTATATAGGGCACTCGTAATTTTTAGAACTGGTGGAATACTGACACACTTATAGACTTATTTAATTCCCATAAAGAACATTGTGTGCCTACTGAGTGGGCATGTACCTTTAACAGTTATCATTTAATAAAACTTTCATAATTTGCAATTGTATTGGAGATTTTTGCGATTCGCTTGTACCTGTACTATCAATATGTTTACACATTTTCTATAATGTGTACTTGTTGACTTAACACCCGATTGTGTTCAGTCTTGTGGGAGGCATAGTTAAACCATGTGAAGTTTAATGTTTGTGTTAAGTGTTTGGGGTATTAAGCTACTGTTTAGTTGTATGTATTAAACGTGGTGAAATGCGACTTAAGGGGTCTGTGGAAAAAGGGGGCTAACTCCATGATGGAGTTAGCCCCCTTTTTCCACAGACCCCTTTGGGGGTAATACACTGACCCATTAAGTTGTGGTGTATGTTAATTGCTGGTTATCTAATATAAAGTTGTATACAGGAGTTATATACGTTTTATACACGGAATATATTGTGTTGAGGTTTGTGTTATTTATTGTATGTGTTATCAATACTTGTACAACTACGGAACCCCGCGGAGGACATGACTTTTATTTAATTAATTCATTCCCACGAAATAACAATTCGTTCCCTCAATTTGACAATTCATTCCCTGGAATTAACAATTCGTTCCCACGATATAACAATTCGTTCCCTCGAATTAACAATACGTTCCAACGAAATGACAATTCGTTCCCTCAATTTAACAATTCATTCCCTCGAATTAACAATTCGTTCCCACGATATAACACTTCGTTCCCTCGAATTAACAATTCGTTCCCACGATATAACAATTATCTCCCTCGAATTAACAATTAGTTCCCACGATATAACAATTCGTTCCCTCGAATTAACAATTCGTTCCCACGGTATAACAATTCTCTCCCACGAATTAACAATTTATTCCCATGGGAACGAATTCGTGGGAACGAATTGTTATTTCGTGGGAACGAATTGTTATTTTCTGGGAACGAATTAATAAAAAAATGTTTTCTACGTCCCCTGCGGGGCTCCGTAAAAAAACTGTCCATGCTTGCTAGAAATTCAACAAATGAACGACATCAATGTATAGTATTTATGTCTCTGACTACATTTATAACTATTACATATACAATTAAAGGTACATGCCCACTCAGTAGGCACAACATGTCCTTTATAGGAATTAAATAAGTCTATAACTGTGTCACTATTCCACCAGTTCTAAAAATGACGAGTACATATATACTAATTTAGTAATATTTATTTAACTGATAGTAACTCGCGGTGGTTTCGGGCTGTTTTCATATTGTTTAATTATTTATACTAATTAAATGCGTCACCTGAAAAAATATTTTCGACAGACTATAAAGTATGATCATTGCACGTCAAACAAATGATACAGAGAACACATAGTAATGTCCGTTAACATTTTAAGGAAACACGGTTATCGCCCCTGATATCAATGCGGAAATTTACATCTGATTTCCATAAAATATATCAGATCATGTCTCTGATATAAAGAATAGTTTGTGCCTACTGAGTGTGCATGTACCTTTAATACATGTTGTTGTATATGTACATGTATACAGAAGAGTGTGCAATGTTTTTTTATAAGTGTATAGTACTCTAATGTAGTGGGCATATCCGAGTTTGTAATTGGTATGATGAAAGGACGAATATAGAGAATAGTAGGTTAGTGCCGTGAATGGGAAAAAATATCCGGCAAGGCTGAAGAATTTCTTTATTTCTCATCAGAAGTATATGTTGTGACCACTCATTTGAACCGTCTCGCCGAGACGGTTCAAATGAGTGGTCACAACATATACGTTGGTTCAGAAATAAGGAAAATAGATAGAGAATAGTAGGTTAGTGCCGTGAACTATTAACTACAAAACAGAAGTGTAATACATGTCATAAATAAATATCCGCAAAGTTTGCTTTGCTGCTATATTTTACGGAGCCCCGCAGTGGACGTAGACTTTTTTTTTTATTAATTCGTTCCTACGAAATAAAAAATTGTTCCCTCCATTTAACAATTCGTTCGCACGAATTAACAATTCGTTCCCACGTGGGAACGAATTGTTATATCGTGGGAACGAATTATTAATTCTAGGGAACGAATGATTAAATTGAGGGAACGAATTGTCATTTCGTGCGAACGAATTGTTAATTCGAGGGAACGAATTGCTATATGTGGGAACGAATTATTAATTCGAGGGAACGAATTGTTAAATTGAGGGAACGAATTGTTATTTCATGGGAACGAATTAATAAAAAAAATCCATATCCCCTGCGGGGCTCCGTAATATTCTGCATATGACATGGTTGTTTTAAAAAGGAACACATACTTGCATTCAGTCAACCATATGTGTTAGTCATGTTCGACTGACACACCGATCGTGAAACTAAATAACCGCCAGATGCTCCACTTTATAATGTACATAGATAGCATACCTCATCTTCTATATTGAAACTTCCTTTAACCCTTAGCCTGCTGATCGCGAAAACTATCGTCTGCTGTTGCTTTATTTGTTGCCCTGTTTCTCAATAAAAAACATGGTTTGACAGCACTTTAGAATCATTTCCAATGGAAATGATTCTAAAGTGCTGTCAAAGCATGTTTTTAATGAGAAAAATCGAAAATAAAACATAAACAGCAGACGACAACATTTCATTCAGCAGGCTAAGGGTTAAGTTATTGTGAATGTTATGTCAAACAATTATGTTCATGCATTGCTTGTTTTGCATTGCGTACATACACCGGGTGAATATGTGCGTTACGGCCATAGTATTATGAATTATTACCATATGTACAAAGTGAACATTATGTACCACCTTAAACATGTTAAACCTCAAACTGTATGCACATTTAAATACCAATATATTGGATATTACGTGACTGACGGTGTAACAGGGTACATTGTAACCCCCATCTAAACCGGGCACCCTGGGTACATCCCAGGGTGTCCGGTTTAGAGAGGTTCCACTGTTAAACTTGCATATACATGTATCATAACTACAGACACGCGCGTGTGCTTTGCGATCATGAACATACAGTATCTCAGAGATAAATGGCAACGAAGGATATGAAAATTAAACACAACTTACTTGTCTCTCTGTCCGGTTTACAGAGGTTCGACTGTATGTATGAAAACACTTAATGTCACACATTATTCAAAACACTAGTTGAATACATTTAACTAAACTTAAACTAGTAACTATCGATTACACAAAAACTAGCGTTCGCAAGTCAATAATATTTACTAATCTACTTTACATTATTTTCTGCGACCCCACTCAGTAGGCACAGCATGTTCTTTATATGAATTAAATAAGTGTATAATTGTGTCACTATTCCACCAGTTCTAAAAAATACGAGTGCTCGATATACAGATATATTCATTTAGTACTATTTATTTTACTGATAGTGGGCATATACCTTTAATACATACCATATTAAATCATCAGTGTACCCCTCATATGAGTAATACGATTATTCATAATCCTATTACATTTATGGGAAGGGGCCAAGTGACTTGTGTGGTATGGACCTGGCACCATGTCAGGTTATTCTAATTTTAGGACTGAATATATTTGTTTTCAATGTAAATATTTCGTTCTGATTTTGGGATCCTTCCCCCCCCCCCACCCACCGCCCTCCGTGCAGCAGGTTAACTACAGATCGAACCCGTTGACCCGGTCTTAAATGACCTTAGTGGTTGATAGGCCGTTAAGCACCAACAAACAAACACAGCCCAATATATCCAATCAGGGGCGGATATTGAGGTGGGGGGGGGTCCGTGTTATTCTAATTTTAGGACTGAATATATTTGTTTTCAATGTAAATATTCCGTTCTGATTTTGGGGTACTCCCCCCCCCCCCCACCCACCGCCCTCCGTGCAACAGGTTAAACTTCTGATCGAACCCGTTGACCCGGCCGTAAATGACCTTAGTGGTTGGATAGCCGTTAAGCACCAATCTCTAAACTAAGCACCAACAAACACAGCCCAATGTATCCAATCAGGGGCGGATATTGAGGTGGGGGGGGGGGGTCCGTGTTATTCTAATTTTAGGACTGAATATATTTGTTTTCAATGTAAATATTCCGTTCTGATTTTGGGGTACTCCCCCCCCCACCCACCGCCCTCCGTGCAGCAGGTTAACTACAGATCGAACCCGTTGACCCGGCCTTAAATGACCTTAGTGGTTGATAGGCCGTTAAGCACCAACAAACTAAGCACCAACAAACAAACACAGCCCAATATATCCAATCAGGGGCGGATATTGAGGTGGGGGGGGGTCTGGGTTATTCTAATTTTAGGACTGAATATATTTGTTTTCAATGTAAATATTCCGTTCTGATTGTGGGGTACTTCCCCCCCCCCCCCACCCACCGCCCTCCGTGCAGCAGGTTAACTACAGATCGAACCCGTTGACCCGGCCTTAAATGACCTTAGTGGTTGATAGGCCGTTAAGCACCAACAAACAAATACAGCCCAATATATCCAATCAGGGGCGGATCTTGAGGTGGGGGGTCCGGGTTTACCCCCCCCCCCCACCCCCCCCCCAATGAAAACGGAAAATAAACACATTTTCTTGATGAATTTATTTCAAATGCTGGAATTATAAGGAATGAATGGCCTTTTTGTTGAATTTATCGGGGATGTAGACTTGGAAAAGTCGCGGGAATACTGGACGAGGCCTTCCGGCCTTCGTCCAGTATTCCCGCGACTTTTCCAAGTTTATACCCCGATAAATTCCACAAAAAGGCCATTCATTCCTATAGTAGAATATCTCTAATCCGGACACCCGTCAACATCAACGTGTTTAATTTAATGAAATTCAATCATCCATCACTGATGATGTATGTTCATGATTGCAAAGCACACGCGTATGTCTTTGTGTGTATTTCAGTGTCACCTCTCTAATCCGGACACCCTGGGGCCGGTTTAGAGAGGTGACACTGTATACTATTATTGCAGACGTTGACGACACCATGGCGCTACTAACGGAAAGAAACTACTGGAGTATGCAGTTATAGAATACACCGATCGAATCAAATACAACGTCGATTTGAAATACACATACAAGGAGAGTAACGTTTTAAGAATCAGTTAACAAACGCGGACGTCAAGGCGACGTGAAATGCATAGAAACGGAGAGTAACTTTCTAAGAAACTGTGAACAAACGCGGACGCAACGCCGACTTGAAATATTAGACAGACAAAGAGAAGACACTATTAAGACAGTGAACAACGCGGACGCCAAATATCAACATAACAATGCTACCGTATAGATACGTGATACGATGCGGAAAAAAAGTGGCTATCATAGCACTGTTGCTATGGCTAGCAGTTCTCATTGTAACCATGCTTACCAGTGAAAGCCTGTCTTCCTTAGATACTGGCGGACGTCTTTTATTCCAGAGACGTCCGGTTGCTGTATCTGCGGACGAAAACAATAATAATAATCATAATATGGAACCGTTAAAACCCCGAGATATAATAACAGCCCATAACTACGCATTGCCACGAAAACAAGAGGATATGGTAGTGGTATGGCATAATAACGTAGACGATTCCCATATTAATGTCAACAAAATCGAAGTACACAAACCGGCCGGCGAGAATCAGCAGGACATCGATAAAGCGCCCGGTGAGGATCAGTTACAGCATGACAACGAGGAGCTGGAGGAGGATGAGGATAAGAAGGTTCTGATGGCGCCCAAAAACCCATTGGACCCGGCAGTGGAAGTGAATGGTCCAGGTATGTATTCCTCCATCATGCATGTAATACGATAATGAATACCCGGCTAAGAAACAAGATTTATCCCGTCAACACGGTGCGTATGTGCCGTGAAACATTTTTGATATCCAGTCAATACTATTTTTGCATTTTACAGCCATTTGTAGGTGTTGACGGGATAAATAGAATAGTGGGTTAGTGCCGTGAATGGGAAAAAATATCTGGCGCGGCACGGAAACGGGATGTGCTCGGTATAGCCTCGCCCATCCCGTTTCCTGAGCCTTGCCAGATATTTTTCCCCATTCACGGCACTAACCTACTATTCTCTATCTATTTTCCGTATTTCTGAACCAAAGTATATGTTGTGACCACTCATTTGAACCGTCTCCGTCTCGGCGAGACGGTTCAAATGAGTGGTCACAACATATACTTCTGATGAGAAATAAAGAAATTCTTGAGCCTTGCCGGATATGTTTTCCCATTCACGGCACTAACCTACTATTCTCTATACCTTGTGCATTGTTGTTCCTAGAGCATGCCACATTGTCCTACTTCAAACTGCCCATATGCCTTAACTATAAAAAGAAACTCCTTCTGACTTTTGAAATCAACCCCTTGGAGTTGAGACCTACATGTAGGCATAATGCTACTTACAAGCTGTGTGAATAGCACTGACATACATGGCATATGTGTTTACATGCATGATTATTGTTTACCTGCATGGGTCATGTCCGCTGGGGAAAAAAAAAAAGAAAGCCACTTCAAAAAAGAAAAATACCTTTTTTTTTTTCGAAAATTGTAATTTTTTTATCGCTGATTGTTTATTTTTATCGCCAATTGCGAAAGTGGCGATCGCCAGCGGAATCCCTGCGTGTGGCTTAAATATTTCTGAATAAACTATCTAACTATCTACATACTTTCCATGTCAAATTGCTTTCGCTCACTATTAACTGGAATAACTATGTACGCTTTCATCAGTAGCCTATTTCACCAACATTGCAAAGCATACTTATATAGCAAAGTATACTTTGAGGGAGAAATTTTCAATTTAAGGATACATTTATTAATTGTTATTATACTGAATTTATTACATTATCACCGCCATTTTGGCTGTGATAATGTAATACATTCAGTATAATAATTCTGCATACTTATTAATCAAATATATGCAGTGGTTAGTTCTATATGAAATAATGCATTTTGTGAAAAATAAATGATTACTTCCTCAAAGTATACTTTGCTAGATAAGTATACTTTGCAATGTTGGTGAAATTGAGATACTGGATGGGTCGCTCCATGCGTCCACAATTTTAGAAAACGTCAATTTAGTTCAAACATCATTTAGTTATAATTACATGATAGTTTTATATCATTAAGGATCTGTATTTAAGAATGGGTGGCAGGTGGGAGTATGCGATGGGTAATTTAACGATCGGGGTTCATCCTTACCGGAATCCCGGCTGGAGACCTGGTTTGGCCCTCACACACGTCTTTGGCATTTTGTATGTGACAGTCCAATCTGGTTATACCCCTTATGTGAGTATTATGATTATTCGTAATCCTATTTTAGGGGAAGGGGCCAAGTAAGCTAAGTTATTCTAATTTCAGGGCTGAATATATTTGTTCTCGATTCCACACCCACCCCCCCCCCCCCACCCCCCCCCCCCCCCACGCCAATACAGCATGTTAAAACAAGATCGAACCCGTTTGCCCGGCCTTACATGACCGTAGCTGTTGATAGGCCGTTAAACACCAATAAACAAACAAACTGTATTTGAGAATATGCAGCAATTGTCTCGTATCCGCCTGCGTACGAGAGCAACCTTGGTCAGTGTATATACACATTATGATTGACCATTGACTTCATCCCCCTGCTCTAAATCAGGAAGTTTGATTGGTCGAGACTGAACTCAGTCTCGACCAATCAAACTGTCTGATGATGAGTACAACTTCCAAGAACATGCTTGGAAAGTTGTACATGAATATGTCCTGCCATTGGGTTATGATGATCGCTATTCAGTTGATCTAGCGTTGTTTTATACCCGGGAATATCAATGTTTATTCGTCCATTGACTGTATGACTCGTACATATCATGATCATGATCTACGCTGTTCAAACATGTTCTAGGTTCACCGTTTTCAGCAGCCCACTCAGTTTTGTCTAGGTGTCTATTACCACGATAATACAATTCATAGACACAGTTAAGAGTCACTCTTAACTGTTGTGTCTATGAATTGTATTATCGTGGTAATAGACACCTAGACAAAACATGGGAACGTGTCGTTGCGAACAGTAACTCTTGCAATACTCCCGTACCGTCCGTAGCCGGACGGTACGGGAGCAGATTGCAAGAGTTACTGTTCGCAACTAGGGAATGTTATGGAAGAGTTCCATCACAGTCGCCGAACACCATTACCAGAAAGCATACATTCACATTGTGGTTGTAATGCACTCATTCATTTTCGTCACGGATTGTGCAAATAATTCCACAAGTCAACGACAAAAATGCCTCATAACACCTCATAATTTCTTAGCTTAATTACGTGAGCATGTCTTCCGATTTTTCGATACAAGTTACTGTTCTAAACAGTTTTGTCCACAACACTCCTAGCATTCTGCACACAATCTTGATATTGATCTGTAACTTGAACTTGATGTCGGTATATGTAGGGAGTTAAGTCCTCGTGACTTTGGCCCATTCAATTCCTATCAGGTATGTAAATTGACCCTTTCACCCCTAAATATCGGATATTGATACTTTTGTAATATTTTGTGAAACGTTTCGTTGTTCTGATGGGGAATTGTTAGAAAAACACTTCAGGTCTCGATTGGACGGCTTGTAAGCTAAGCGTAATCATTGTATCTTGATTAACGTATGTATGTATATAGCTGCTAATTAATACAGTAACCATATATATATATATATATATATTAAACCGTAGATAACCACTTGAATAATATATATATATATACGGTAACCGTAGATAACCACTTGTTAATATATATATATATACAGTAACCGTAGATAAACAACTTGTTAATATATATATATATTAACAAGTGGTTATCTACGGTTACCGTTTTAAGTTTAGTGTGTCTTCCAATGATTAAATTGCCATTAAATTGACCATCAATTCACCGGACATGTCCAGGGGCATGTACATGTATTGACCTACACTCGGGTACAATGACCACACCGGACACGATACATGTAGCTCTGGTTACCAATGACCTGGGGCCCGTTTCACTAAACTTCGTACGATTGAAATGTTCGTAAGTGCAAATTTAGGATCGTCTGGAAATTTCAATTGATGGATTTTCATTTATTGAGCATAGGCTGCATATGCAGCCTATGCTCAATAAATGGAAATACAATACATGTATACAAGAAAACATTATTAATGTGAAATTTACAGAGTATCATAAATTTGCACTTACGAACATTTTAGTCGTGCGATGTTTAGTGAAACGGGCCCCAGTACTGCAATTACCATACATATTTGTATAATTCCTGCAATGTTTACATGAGAACATGTGGCTTTGACTGGAGAAATGTGGCGACCATTGTAGATCCATATCAGCATGTGCATCCGCACAGTTTGATCAGGATCTGCACTGTACGCCATTCCATCATTGAAACACCCGTCTTGCTTCTAGCAAGCAATATAGATCGTTATCAGGTATCATAAGTGTACTATCTGATCAGGTACTACCCTGATCACAAAACCCATACGCTCCAATTCTCCAGTCACGGCTGATTCGATTCGATTCGATTCGGCTTATATTTAAGGGTGGAAATTGGCTCGGTCCTGTCACAGCCACAAATGAGCTGTCCAAATCCTGATGTTCATCAACAGGGTTAGAAATTGTATCACTGGAGTATTCGACAGGGCTCCAGATAAGAAATTAGTAATTGAGTATTGTCACTCCATCATTTCTGAAGCAATTGGGTATTTCAATATTTTAATTGGGTAAAATAAAATCACACAACTGTTTACACATCAACAGACAGCAATTATTGAATGGCTTGCTTCGAAATGAAAACATGTCTTGGCATTTCATTAGAATTGTCTCCTTGGAGACAATTCTAATGAAATACCAATATGTGTTTTCACGGAAAATATGAACAATATGCTATATTTGTGGTATGTTTATTGTTTTCTGCAGCATGATAAAGGTACCACAAATTAGTTATTGCTTTTTCATACTCGCTACGTCTGATTTCAATTGGGTTTTTGGTCATTTTAATTGGGTATTTACGCAAATACGCAGGTTATCTAGAGCGCTGATATTTCGATGCTGGTAAAGATAATGCATAGTTATAAAGGTATATTGATGTGTATATGTATGCAGCTCCAGATAAGCTGCGTATTTGCTTAAATACCCAATTGAAATTTCCAAAAACCCAATTTAAATCAGAAGTAGCGAGTATCAAAAAGCAATTACAATTTTGTGGTACATTTATCATGCTGTAGTGTGATTTTATTTTACCCAATTAAAATTTTGAAACACCCAATTGCTTCAGAAATGATGGAGTGAAAATACTCAATTACTAATTCCTTATCTGGAGCACTGCTATTACAAATAATGGCCCTTCATGAACAGCTGTGCACACATGACTGTGTTGTTTAATGGGACATTATATTACGTGTGGTAATTGTACTTTTAAAGTTGTATTTCGTAATCAATGATGAACATCAGATGAAATACACCCGGTGGTCCCAACGACTACTTAACCAAGCATACACATGTTAACTAATGATTATCAGTTTCACCCCTAAGTAAAATCAATGCGTATTTTCACATTTCTATGAGTATTTTGTACTCCCACTGTTGACAATCAATGCGTATTCAGCTAAAATTAGTGCGTAAAATACGCCAATACGCACTTTATCTGGAGCCCTGGGGACCGTTTCACTCAACTTCGTACGACTAAAATGTTCGTAAGTGCAAATTTATGATCGTCTGGAAATTTCAATTGATGGATTTACATTTATTGAGCATAGGCTGCATATGCAGCCTATGCTCAATAAATGTAAATCCAATAATTGTTTACAAGAAAACATTGTTAATGGGAAATTTACAGACTATCATAATTTTGCACCTACGAACATTTTAGTCGTACGAAGTTTAGTGAAACGACCCCCAGGAGTCTATTTCTGTAACAGGGGAGATGGGACGTGCGGTTGAAATCGACAAGGAGAAGTTGTCGGAAGACGAGCTGGCGATCTTTGACAAAGGTTGGCGAGACAATGCATTTAACTTGTACGCCAGCGACAAAATCTCCCTCCACAGAACCTTGCCGGACGTCCGTCATCCCGAGTGAGTATATAACCCGAATTTTCTGACTGTCGCATGGCAACTTATAAGTAAATAAATACAAGAGATGTAAGGTGCTCGAGCCAATTTCCACCCTTAATATAAAGAAAATAAATATCAAAAGTTGACACAAAATTCAGAGTTCGTGTTAATAGCTGCAGTTATCATGGATCTCGTGCGAGTTCATGCGATTAATTACTTCATGTACATATTAGACACGCCATGTGATTTTGTACCTTCGGAAATCTGCGTAATTTCATGAAATAGGTTTACAAAATTTACAATATTTTTAATAAATTACATGTATGTCAAAAGTTGACAAAATGTTCAGAGTACACCCGGAAGTATGTATGTTCTCTGAAAATGTTGTCAACTTTTGACTTATATTAAGAAAAATATTGTACATTTTGTAAACGTATTACGCAGATGTCCAAAAGTACAAAATCCCATTGTGTCTCATATGTGGCTGTAACTGGATAAATGGGGCTTATGGAATTTGTGACCAGTGTAGCTGCTGATCAAATATCACACTCCTGTAGTCTGATAACGATCTATGTTGCTTGTTAGCAGGATGTCCGGTGTTTCATTGATGGAATGGCGAACAGTGTAGATCCTGATTTGACTGTGCGGATCTGGATCTACACTGGTCGCGAAACCAATAAGTCCCATTTCTACAGTCAAAGCCACACATAGGATTTCCCACTTGGAGCGATGGTAGATCACCGGACTGTACATAGAGAATACCAGGCTAGTGTCTTTTGATATCAAGTTTATCAGGCAAGGCTAGGAAACGCGTAGGAATTCCGAGGCTTGCCGAGGAATTCCTACCGTTTCCGAGCCGAGCCTGATAAACTTGATATCAAAATACACTAGTCTGGTATTCTATTTATCAGGTAACGTTTTATGCTCGAAAATGACCACAGATGACGTCGTTATCTATGGACAGAACGAGGACTTGTTTACGTTGCGTCCTTACACTGACGTCATTCGGTAACGTCACGTGACGTCAACCGACCAATGAAACGTCAGTTTTCACTTTGTTGTAACCCGGATGTTGATATCAGGTGAATGCCTGATACAACAATATGTTATCAGTCAGTACGTATTCGGTCAATACAGGGCAGGTTACCTGATAAAAGTATTTGTTTTGCTAATGGGACCCGAGGCAGATAAAACTAAAATGATATTACTGACTTAAAACAGGGACGTCGCCAGACCCTGTCTAAAGCTGAAGCCCAGGTGGGTGATCCAATGGAGCTAGTTGCGAACAGTAACTCTTGCAATCTACTCCCGTACCGTCCGTAGCTGGCGTAGAGTAGATTGTAAGAGTAGATTGTAGTAGATTGTAAGAGTTACTGTTCGTAACTACAATGAAGCTCCCAAAGTGAGGGAGTACGCTAGATGGGAGGGGTGGGTGTGAAATCCGATGGAATCCACCCCCCCCCCCCGGATTCTTTTTTAGCATTCCATGGTTTTGGTTTTGCACATATTTATTAAATCCCGTGTGCACTTTTATAACAGTAAACAAATAAGGGTATGTCTGGAAATTATGTTGAAGCCCGGACTTACAGGCCTCCGCCTAGCGAAGTGCATTTAAAACAGTCAAACAGTGCATTTTTATTTAAATAATACTTATAAGAGACTAGTTGCACAATCACATGCACGTGCCACAATATATGTGAGCAAATCATTTGCTGGTCACTGATATTTGGAACATGTAACT
Source organism: Conchocele bisecta (assembly GCA_029237695.1). Lineage (NCBI taxonomy): Eukaryota > Metazoa > Mollusca > Bivalvia > Lucinida > Thyasiridae > Conchocele > Conchocele bisecta. The sequence goes on from CM055281.1 coordinate 59,402,595, forward strand.
AGTTGCAAGAAAGCAATAAACCAGTTTGAGTTGAACTTGTCACTGCGCTATCCTGGTTAAATGGGTAAAACTATCAGTGACAAAGGTCAATGGTGTTGCGTTCATTGCTTGTTCGTGTCTCCTGACTTGGTCAAATATTAATTGATAGGCCCTGATCCTGCATAGCTACTGTTAATCCTGATTGTTTCAGTTGCAAGAAAGTTGAATACCCCAAGAACCTTCCTGACGCATGCGTGATCATCATTTTCCACAACGAGGCTTGGAGTGCATTATTCCGCACAGTTCACAGCGTGATCGACCGGACCAAACCACAGCACCTCCGCGAGGTCATCTTGGTCGACGATTTCTCGTCTTTTGGTTGGTAGTTTTTATTGTACTAATATCTACTAGTATTACCCAACTCCCTACATAAGTTGATATTCCATTGTTTTGACTAATTACCTGGGTTTTGACGTGCCTGGGAAATAGTTCCGCGTGCCCTGTCAATAGTTCCGCGTGCCTGTGAAATAGTTCCACGTGCTCGTGGAAAACTATTTTCTCCCCCAGAAAATCATGACGTCATCTCGAAAAGTATGTCCTCAAATTCTACGCAATTGATACACGTCCGTCGATGCGCCACACCACAAAGTTCATTGTATCACATACAGTATATTACAGGTTGTGTAATAAAACAGTTATTTCACGGTCATTCGGGGAACAGTCAAAAGATATTGCCCCTCGGTGCTGTGGACGATCCGTGGAACTATTGCCCCCGGCCTTCGGCCTCTGTGCAATAGTGCCTCGGGTCGTCCACAGCACCTCAGTGTGATAGTGTTAACTGTTCTCCGAATGACCATGACATACCTGTCATACTGTAATATTTCAAAACATTTGTATTGTTACTATATATGTGAGAAGCACATTCACTGTCAATAGCACCAACGAAAGCTGGGTAGCGCATGTGGTGCTTAATCCGGACCAGTGCCCGTTTCCCTAAATAAAAACAGAAGTTTAGTAATGAAATTCGTAAATTCTTCATGTACCAGCTACTTAGTCTATTCGTTTGGCGACAGCATCAATTAAATTCTAATTTTAAAAATAAATGAAGATAATTACTGCCCAGTGTTAATTAATATCATATTCATAGTGGATAAAACGTTCATTGCCTTGAAAGTAACCACACACTGACTAGCCATTCTCCATTTCATCTAGACCACTTGAAACAACCCCTGCAAGACGAAGTTGATCGGCTTCCGAAGGTGACGTTATTCCGCGCTCCGGAAAGATCCGGACTTATCCGAGCGCGACTTTTGGGCTTCGAGAAATGCACAGCTCCGGTAGCCGTTTTTCTAGATTCTCACTGTGAGGCTGCGGAGGGTAAGTTTACACCTACAATGCTGAATTTAATTTTGTCGTCTGCTGATGATTATTTTCTCCATTTTACTCATCAAAATATGTTTTGACAGCACTTTAGAAGCATTTCCGACGGAAATGATTCAAAAGTGATGTCAAACCATGTTTATATTGAGAAAGAATACAAAATATAAAACAACAGCAGACGAGAATTTTCGATTCTCGAATTTCTAAGGCTAATGGGCGATTAATCAATTAATAAATGCATAAACCAATACACAAAGCAATTTACAAATAATTAACAAACCTGTTTACCCAAAATATATACATGTAATGGCAAATACAATAAAAATGCCCGTTTCCAAAAAGATTTCATCTTTATGTTGCCATCAAATATTTTAAAGCGTATGTCAAATATATAAATACAACAAAATGCAATAAATCTTTCATCTTTATGTAGTAATAAAATATTTAATGCCTGCATAAAGATGTAAAATTTATTGACAACAGGCAGTTTGTTATTATTTCAATATTGGTGGAACTTTCAATGTTTTACTGGATAGCCTAGCCTGGGGGCCATTTCACTAAACTTCGTACGAATAAAATGTTCGTCAGTGCAAATTTATGGTCGTCTGGAAAGTTCAATTGATGGATTTACATTTATTGAACATATGATGCATATGCTTAATAAATGTAAATCCAAGAATTGATTATTTGCTGGCATCGTATTCTATTTATCAGGTATCACCACTATCAGATGTGATCAAATTGATTCTCATCTTGACTTGCATGTACTGATAACATATATTTGGCTGTCACAGGAGATATGGAGCTTATGTGGTTTGCGACCAGTGTAGATCCAGATCAGCCTGTGCATCCGCACAGTCTGATCAGGATCGCCACTGTTCGCCATTCCATCAACGAAGCACTGACCAGCCTCTGACAAGGAATATAGATCGTTGTCGGGCTACATGCATGTTTTCCTTGCACTCATCTGCTTCATATTTCACACACGTATTGATTTATTTGTTCTCTACCGCCCTGTGAAAAATCCACGATCGTCCCGCCCCCGCTACGTCCAGTGTCAAGGTCACATACTTGGTGCATTCGAAACCTTAACGTTTGGGTAAATGTCTTATAAGTTACGTTTCCTTGCACTGATTTTGTTAATATGTCACACACGGATTGGTCTAATGGTCCTATTCCGCCCTGTGAAAATCCACGATTGTCCCCCACACCCCCCCCCCCCCTTAAGCTCAGGGTCAAGGTCACATACTTCGAAACTCGGCTGTGTTATTATGTCACTTTCCTTGCATGCATCCGCTTGATATTTCACACGCCCTTTGCTCTGATGGTCTGATTTCATGCTGTGACAAATCACGCTTCTCTGGCCCTCTGTGTTTTCAAATGTGCCTCGTTTTCTTTGGCTGCCAGCGGGGGCATTCGTGTGCCGACAGGCCACATTTCTGCATATGCACAATACATTTTGTTGGGTACTTGTTGTTTTGAAGATATACGTGTCCCATTAACATGTTGTATGAAAGAATTTGTGATATTTGATTGCGTTGGTTGATTTTGAAATGAATAACTGCCTGTGCCATGGGGCGCAGGAAGAAATGTGATGCGTTTCCGTTCCGACTGTATTGTCTACATGCGTTACAGATAGATAATTCGGGTTAATGTTATTTGTGATCAGTATTGCTCCCTATCTGCTGTAGCACGTTTGCAGCTTAGTAAGTGACTACGCTGCTTACTAGAATAGTGACACGTGACTATTTGACGGAATGACGATCAGTGTAGCCCCAGATCAGTCTGCTGGCGCGCAGACTGATCTGGGTCTACACTGATCGCAGATGTCATAAGCCCCTTTTCTCCGGTTACAGCTAATGATGCACCAGCTGTCATTGACATTTCTATTTCTGGATCAGCATCATTTTAGTTAGTGTCGTTGATTAATTAAATGTACTGCTTTCCGATATTGCCACGTTAGAGGTACATGTACACGCCCACTCAGTCGGTTATACTATAGTTTTTTATATTCTGTAGATATGACATTTTCTGGCAAAATAAACATGAATTCACCATTACCCCATGTACTGATTGGCATTATTATACATTTTATATCAGTTTTAAATTTCCACACTGATATCAGGGCCAGTAAATATTCCACAAAATGTTTGTTTTGATAATCTGTCGAATTTTTTTTGTTTTTTTAGGTGACACATTTAATTAGTATAAATAATTAAAGAATAGCATGCCTCATTTGCATATGAAAATAGCATGATACCACCGCGGGTCATTATCAGTAAAATAAATATTCAATTCTAGTCCGAACTTGCCAATAATGATCTCGGAAATATATGTTTTCAAGAAATCCAGCATATAATCCGTAGATGATGTCAGAAGTTGACACGGATTTCGGACCATGTGGAAGGCATTTCAGTATGTGCTCTAAAATGCATGTCGACTTCTGACATCATAAATGTTTTATTATCGTAATTAGTAGATGTCTGTACACATAGTCTTGTAATAATTGTTTATTAATAATCATTAAATTTTGAACTGCATTAATAAGTAAAGTGCATGAACTCATAATTGAGACACGTCCTTTAAATTTGTACTTTCGGACATCTGCGTAATTTCATGAAATACGTTAAACTTTACAAAATTTACAATATTTTCCGTAATTGGTGTCAAAAGTTGACAACATTTTCAGAGCACATGCGGAATTATATTCCGCATGTACTCGGAATATTTTGTCAACTTCTGACTTTATTTATGAAAAATATTGTTAATTTTGTAAACGCATTTAATTAAATTACGCAGCTGTCATATGCAATATGCTCGCTTGTGGATGTACCAGTCAGTCAGACCTAACTACCGCTGTAATATTTTTGATATTGCAATAGTAGTTTGACCTGTCCGTTTGAGGCAGCCGTTTTAGTACATTGTACATCTGAAAGAGAGCATATTATACAACATCCTGTATGTGGTATTACTTCTCAACGCATGACCCGATTTTCGACAATATTTATTTCGAAAAAAAATGTGATAAAAGATCCAGTGCATGATATGCGGAATTAAATTTACCATACGCCCTGAAGTGTATATCAACTTTCGACGTTATTTACGGGAAGAAAATGCATTTTATTTTCAAAATAAATATCTGAGAACAACGGCGATGCATAAGGGTAGTAATACCAGATATTGTGTCATAACTGTTCATGTATGTCTACTAATGCCCATGGTGTGCGCTGACGTCATTTGTGGTCTATCGATGGACCATATATGAAGTATTATTATCATTGCTAGTTGCGGGCAGTAACTCTACAAAACTCCCATACGGGAGTTTTGCAGAGTTACTGCCCGCAACTATATGTGGTTGTGTGGTGCTACGTGTATTATTTTGGCAACTGGCCTTTTGTAACAATATTGCTTTTATAACTGTACTGCATGCTTTTATTTTGTTGTTTACCTATCAACCGGGTATATAACCTTTATAATAATACATACATTGTATATATTATATTATTTTATTATACATTGTATATATATATTGCCACTATTCCTATCCAGCTGTTGAAAAGAAGCATAACCCTATACATTGAGACGAACATATATCATTTCATTATAGATGTTTCAAATTTCACGAATCCATAGTTAAAAATGAATGTTCATTCGCCTATACATAATGACATATAACGTATCATATATCATATATATAATATATAAAACAGTTCAACTGTTGTAATTTAATTGTCACCATAAATGTAATATACAGTACGATCGTCATCAGAGTGTGTTAATTAATGATCAGCATTTAAATGACACCATGGCAATGGCGGAAGATTATCTTATGTTTTATTTTGAGGTATACAGTCAGACCTGTGCTAAAGACCACCTCAGAATAGCAATAACCTGGGCCCGGTTGCTCAAAACCTCTGTTAGCTTAACAGACTGTTAAATCCTTAGCAATGCTAAGGATTTAACAGTCTGTTAAGCTAACAGAAGCTTTGAGCAACCGGGCCATGGCTGTCAACGCCACAATTATGTTGTCACAAAGGCACACTTACCATATAAATGACCCTGCGAATAAAGACCACCCGTGAACAAAGGCCAGACTTTCACTTCCCAAGGCTTGCATGATATGCAGGTTTGATCGTAATCATACGCGCTAGTTTTATTGTGAACTACTTTCACTGTATGACATAATGAAACGTGCTAGTTTTTATTGCGAGATACAACCACAAACGCACACTTTTCTTTGTGACACACAACGAAACGCGTTAGTTGTATTGTGAGACAGTATGTTTATTACGAGACATAAAGAAACACAAGTTTAGTAACTAGGGACGGTTGTTATGTTATTTGTAAGTGTTGCTAGTTAGTGCATATGCATGTTTGTAGTTTCTAGTCTTTAATTTCCATTTGTGTGTGTGGTATTCGTTGTGACAGATAGAGCTTTACTGTTTGCAGACATGGCGTATGGATTTCTTGATTTAAACGTTTTGTTAACTGCATGTGGCTTCCGGTTAGTTATTACTATTGATGGTTTGGTAATAGAGAACAGTAGGTTACAAGGTGTATGATCACGTGGTACTAACAACAACAACAAGTACTGAAATTTCCATAATTCATCTGATTCAAAGCACGTATTCTTGTATAGTGTCTTTATTACGTAACGGATTTTGATGAAATATGGCGCATCAAACGCGTCTTGTTAAGCTGCATTTGGTGGTCTCTGTATTTTCGCCCAAACTTCTGTCGTTTTTACGGAGACACGGAAATCGATTCTTCGCAAAAACGACATAAGTCTGTGCCAAACTCCCTGGACCACCAAATGCAGCTCATGAAGACGTGTTTGTTTCATCAAAATCCGCTGCATATTTAGGAAAATATCAAATCATTCTTACTTTGGCGTGGGCGACGTTGTTGTTGTTGTAACCACGTGATCATGCACATTGGGTTAGTGCTGTGGATGGGAAAACATATCTGGCAAGGCTTAGGAAACGGGATGGGCGAGGCTCTGTCGAGCACATCCTGTTTCCGTGCCGCGCCATATATTGTTTTCCATTCACGGCATTATGTACTATTATATTTATCACGTCAACACCTACAAATGGCTTTAAAATGCAAGAAAATAACCCCAGCCACCGCACATATTCAATCGCAGTGATTAGGTCGTATTGACAGGATATCAAAAATGTTTCACGGCAGCGTGTTTCACGGCACATACGCACTGTGTTGACGGGATATTATGTTTTATCCTCCTCTACCTTTAGTACTTTGATTATTTCACGTTGCTAGACACGTGACCGGGCATGCATCGCCTTCCCTACGATTCACGAGTCTGAGGCCCGTTTCATTAAACTTCGTACGACTAAAATGTTCGTAAGTGCAAAATTAGGATCGTCTGTAAATTTAAATTGATGGATTTACATGTATTGCGCATATGCTTCATATGCACAATACATGTAAATCCAACAGTGTTTAATTTGAAATGTATAGACTATCATAAATTTGCACTTACGAACATTTTAGTCGTACGAAGTTTAGTGAAACGACTCCCTGGACAGTAGGTAAGTTTTGCCAAAAGAACCTAACGAATCCACGAGCACATGTGAATAACGCGTGGCAGGATGGTAAAATGGTTAAAGGTTCTCTAATGATGCTGAACCCATCAAAAGGTCAATAAATAAGGTGGCCATGAAAACTCAAAACCGTCACTAAAGGCCTATTAGTTGAGGCCTCTAGTGCAAGGTGCATGATCACGTGGTTACAACAACAACAACGTCGCACACTCCAATGTAAGTATTATTTGATATTTTCCTTAATATGCAACGGAATTTGATGAAATATGGCGCTGCAAACGCGTCTTCATGAGCTGCATTTGGTGGTCTAATGTGTTTGACACAGACTTATGTCGTTTTTGCGAAGAATCGATTTCAGTGTCAGAGACACGGAAATCGATTCTTCGCAAAAACGACATAAGTTTGGGCGAAAATACAGAGACCACCAAATGCAGCTCAACAAGACGCGTTTGATGCGCCATATTTCATCAAAATCCGTTACGTAATAAGGACACTATACAATAATACGTACTTTGAATCGGTACTTGTTGTTGTTGTTAGTACACGTGATCATACACCTTGTAGTGGCGGCTTTGAATTTTCGTGGCAATTTTTATTTCTCTGCCATTCTGCTAGTTGGTACATACAATTGGGGAACTTGTAACCACTTTACATGTGGATGGCAGGTGGGTAATTTAACGATCGGGGTTCATCCTTACCGGAATCCAGACCGAAGATCTGGAGCCCGTTTCACGAAACTTCGTACGACTAAAATGTTCGTCAGTGCAAAATTATGATAGTCTGTAAATTTCACATTAACAATGTGTTCTTGTAAACAATTATTGGATTTACATTTATTGAGCATAGGCTGCATATGCAGCCTATGCTCAATAAATGTAAATCCATCAATTGAATTTTCCAGAAGATTCTAAATTTGCACTTACGAACATTATAGTCGTAAGAAGTTTAGTGAAACGGTTCCCTGGTTTTGTCCTCACGTACGTCGTTGGCATTCTTGTATGTGACAGTTGAATCTGGTTATACCCCTTATGTGAGTATTACGACTACGCGTAATCCTATTACTTTTAGGAGAAGGGGCAATGTGACTTTGGTGTGATTATGACTGTCGCTGTTGATGACGCCGTTAAGCACCAACCAATCAATTAACCATTTTACCATCCCTGTTATGGTATTCACATGTGGCCACTAGTGGAAACCACATATTGCATCTGGAATACTAGTATCCATAGACACCTACTGTCTGTTCCACGTTTTGCTGCCGACGCATTTTTGGCTATGAAACACATTAAATCTAAAAAATATTTAAAAGGAAGTACTTTTTTATCAATAACAAAAGTCACCCTCAAAATTATTTGATGAAATTCCATCAAATATTGATTTTATTGTGAAAAAACGATTTTCCTAGGGGAATTTTTTTTATTTGTGGACCGATTTTCAAAATCTAACTTTTATTTTCTTAGTTACATCATTTTAAAGCTATCTCGCCAGGTTTCGGAGTCAATTTCCAAATATTCACATTTTTTTATCCTTCAGGATCAAAAAACGAAAAGTTTTGGAAATTGACTCCCCATATTAAATTCCATATTTTCGTTTTTTCGCAATAAAATCAATATTTGATGGAATTTCATCAAATAATTTTTTTTGGGCAGGGTGACTTTTGTTATTGATGAAAAAGTACTTCATACTTTTAAAGATTTTTTAGATGTAATGTGTTTAATAGCCAAAAGTTCGTCGGCAGAAAAACGTGGAACAGACAGTACATTTATTTGCATTCGTCTCTGGTCCGCTTGCCAGTGGGAGTGTATTGTAGAGACTGCAGTAGAGATCTGATTAGCTCGTCTCATTGTGACGCGACAACCATAGACCAATCGTATTTGTGAAGTTGAATTGTAATCGATGGCGGAAATTGAATCTATTCCGATTGGCCACGCCACCTGATTAGCTTGTCTCATTGTGACGCGACAATCATAGACCAATTGTATTTGTGAAGTTGAATTGTAATCGATGGCGGAAATTTAATCTATTCCGATTGGTCACGCCGCCTGATTAGCTCGTTTCATTGTGACGCGACAACCATAGACCAATCGTACTTGTTGAACTGAAGTTGAATTGTAATCGATGGCGGAAGTTGAATCTATCCCGATTGGACACGCCATTTACCCGATCTCGTGGTTAAGCCTGCTGTACCGGGTACAGTAAATCATTGTCAGTTGTGAGAGTCACACAAAAGCACCCACACTCCATTGTTTCATACACACGTTACCTCATATTGGTACAGCGTTCTATATACATTGTACCTAATCGATGTACACATTCATCCATATTTATACAACACACATGATCCGCGTTTCACAGGTTTGTATACATGTATGTGGGAATAATTGCTTACACAAGAACATTTTGAAAGGCATGTTCATTTCCCTCATAGTTTCAAACCACCCGGCCACACCCCGGTCGACTTACTGGGAATGTGTAGAACGCACCTCACTGCTTTACACCACTGCTTGGGAAACGCACTTCTATCACATTTTATCGAAATTAAAACGTAGCCATTGTTATATATAATTACTTTAAATTTTACGTCGTATTTACATTTATGTCATTGACGGAACGAACTATCTATGCATTTTAACATGGATAACCTATTATTTTGACATCTGTTTGAATGAAACCGATTTTCATGATTTAATTTTTTTTCTTAGGTCATTTATCAACGATATAGCCAGGTCTTCTATACCCTTTGTATTTTCTTTTCGAATTAACTCTTTTAAGCTGTGGGAGCAACCATGAAGCGTATTCTACACTTCGATACAAGTTAAAAAAATACATTTAGTTGAATTTTATTGAATTATGTAATTATGTTACTCGAATAAAATGTCCTCTAACCTTTCCCATTGTTCTGCTAGTTACACTTTCTTGGAAACATTTAGCTTGCTTGTATACATAATCTGCATTGCACTTATTCTCTAATACCTTCTCTTTACTACTTACACATATGGATGAATGGTACTACGCTAGAATATTTCACCTTCTAGTATGCTAAATCTTCTTGACGACATTTCCCTCAGCGATTGCACACATCACCTCACTCCACATTGCACACATCACCTCACTCCACATTGCACATGCGCTAGCGTCCCTGATTGCGCGCACCATAATGGTCAATGGTGTTGGGGAACTGAAGAAGTCAGCACAAACTAAAGGACTAACTCTCTAATGAACAGAATACAGAACGACAGAAGAGGTTAGTAGAATAAGCGGGCTAACCCATAGCCCGATTATTATACTGACCTCTTACATGGTGCCATGTGCCTTTAGTGTGGTATGGAGGACCTGTCACCAGGTCACGTTACTCTAAGTTTCTAAGTTCAGGGCTGAATATATATATATTTTGGGTGTAAATATTTCGTTCTGAGTTTGGGATCTCTCCACCCTCATACACCCCACCACCACGCCACACACACCCCTGGACCAAACCCGTTGGCTCGGTCTCAAACATGTAACATGACCTTAGCTGTTGATAGGCCGTTAAACGCCAATACATCAAATCAAATCTACCGAGGCCTTCAACTATCTAGGCTGGATGGAACCCCTCTTGTCGAGAATTGAAGAAAGTAAAATCCACGTCGTAGTTCCTGTGGTTGACTCAATTGATGACGTCACACTAGAGTATCTAGGTCACCCCGGACCGGTACGCACTATCAACATCGGTGTATTTCAATGGCGACTCGGCTTCGAGTGGTCTTCCATACCTGAGCGGGAGCTGAAACGCATTGGATACCGGTCACATGTACCCATTAGGTAACACACATGTACATACATTCATCATTATTCACATATAAACTTGCATGTTACATTCAACGCATGTCACTATAATAAAATAATTACTTGCTTACTTCATATACATTTCTAATGCACTCTATAAATATCACGCAATCTGATTGGCTGATGGTCATACATTACAGGTATATCATTGTTGATGAACGGTCGCAAATTAGTTATATATGTATTCCTACGCCAGTAGTAAAGGAGTGCATTAGAAATAGGTTAACTGCATTGTAATTTTGAATTTTGCGGCATATATCAGAAAATGATAGGTCGGAAAATCTGTTTAATGGCGACGCGCTAACGGAGCCATTAAACATGTTTTCCAACCTATCTTTTTCAGATATACGCCGCAAATTTGAAAATTACTATAGAGTTAACTGTATTTTAAGTTTGAAATTTGCGCAGTATATCAGAAAATGATATGTCGGAAAATCTGTTTAATGGCGACGCTGTTTTCGGACCTATCATTTTCTGATATACGCCGAAAATTTCAAAATTACAATGCGGTTAACCTATTTCTAATGTACTCCTTTACTGATTTGCAAACGTTATCGAGTCTCGTTGGAAAATAGTACAGGATTGCAAGCTGGTTGAGCAGGTCATACCGGACGGATCACACCAATAATATTTTCTACGAAGAAAATAGTTCCAACACAATTACAAGACATCAGCGATTTTTGCATGAATGTATATACGTTTATGTTGCTGATTTCCTTATGTTTCAATAATAAAAGCAATACATTCGTCTTTAGAATTATAATTGACTTATTTACTACTTTGCGCATTTAATGTGACTCCATTGCGATCTCTAAGCAACAATATTTCAATGGCAGCCACCTGTCAACTTCCCTGATGTTGATACATATTGTGATAACTCGTCTAATCATTCGTGATATACTACCATTTGAGATTACACAGGATACATTCTTTCTCTTTGTGTGAACGATCTATTACTGTCAAAACATATGAAACGTGATCAACGGTGAGATATTGTTTTGTTTTTCGCCGTACGCTTCGGACCATGCAACTTTCGGACCAGGTCACCAGGACGTTTCGGATCGGGACATTGCATATGCAAGCCAGCTGTGTCTTTGACAATAATACCAGGATACCACTAGGGACATTTTATGTGAGTTAACCCATGTTTTGGTCGGTCATTATGTGGCAGAGTGAATTGACCGACCTCAAACTTAGTATTGGCGTAGGAATACATATTGAAATAAGTTGCGATCGTTCATCAAACAATGATATACCTGTAATGTATGACCATCAGCCAATCATATTGCGTAATATTTATATAGTGCATTATAAAATACAGTTAACCCTATAATTTACTCAGTAATCATTTCACTCAAACATTCATTTAAACGAATTTGCCTTTACCTATGGGATAAATTATTGGATTTACATTTATTGAGCATAGGCTGCATATGCAGCCTATGCTCAATAAATGTAAATCCATAAATTATGGCATTGAACTTCTATGCCGGAGTTTGTGAGTTCAATCATCACCCTAAACGTGAAAATACGTACATAGTATTTCCATCTCACTAGTCTGTCGGATGAGGTCCCGTCTCTATATGACATTAACTGTTGCTGGGACGTTAAACCCATTCACTTTCACTTTCGCTTTAGTTATGCCATCAGCTGTAAACACTGTAGATGCGGAGAGCCTGCTCACAACGAACGGCTCATCATAATCTACAGCGGTTTATTATGTTATCCAAGAGCTCAAACATTTCCCCTTTTATAATACTGAAATTCGGAACTGTAGTTTGTGAACTGATAAAGTGTCAAGTTCATACATGCACTCGTACTATACACCAAACAAAACAAATATCCAACATAATGCATGCACACATTAGATACTTACAACACTTGTCCACCGACATTCCTTCAATAATATGTAGCATACACTACATACATACAATAAGTCACATACATGTACAAGTATATCTGAGGCGAACATGAGACTAGAAAACCTGAATGAATGAACCGTTGACAGTATAAGCTATTGGGTATTGGTCATTCCTGGTGTATATGACGTGCATATGTCGATGGAAGTCGTCTCATCCATCACGATGAATGTAATAGTAAGACTATCGTGCCGAGGGAATCATGAGTATCCGACCAGACACTACTATGGCAAGTATTCGACATGCAGATGCGACTTATGCATACTTATATTATATAAAGTGTTTCAACGACGTTAGAATGTAGGAGACGAGAGTTGTGGACTGCTGTTGTTTTGTATTTTGTCTTGCATTCTTTCTCATTAAAAAGGACGTAAATACCGGCGGTTGTGAGTTCAAACATCACCATAGGCGTGAGCAATACTTAAATACCTTAAACTAACTTACATTGTGAATGATTCTAAAGAGCTGCCAAACTGTTTTCCCTTGATAAAAATGGAAATTAAATATTGAACAGCAGACGACAACATTTAATTCAGCATTGTAAGGTTTAGTATTTCTGTGGCAGCGTGATCTGAATCGGAATCATCGGATGATACTATTGCATGTCTGCTCGGTACAGTATGCCTATCCCTTTCGTTCACCGCCATTAGTTGATCGCATGTTGGATTTAGATATTACACATTAAGCGGTTGAACATATGTGGTGAGATCTGTAAATGGTTACATATATTTTTATATTGGACCAGTGAATGCGTAGTGAAATGGTAATGTCGCATAAGTAGTTTGGTATCCAATGCTCCATGTCCCTAGACTAGTTATAGAGAATAGTAGGTTAGTAAATGTTGTGACCACTCATTTGAACCGTCTCGCCGAGACGGTTCAAATGAGTGGTCAGGTCACAACATATACTTTGGTTCAGAAATAAGAAAAATAGATAGAGAATAGTAGGTTAGTGCCGTGAATGGGAAAAAAAATATCTGGCAAGGCTCAGGAAACGAGATGGGCGAGGCTCTGTCGAGCACATCCCGTTTCCGTGCCGCGCCAGATATTTTTTCCCATTCACGGCACTAACCTACTATTCTATTTATCCCGTCAACACCTACAAATGGCTGTAAAATGCAAAAATAGTATTGACTGGATATCAAAAATGTTTCACGGCACCGTGTTTCACGGCACATACGCACTGTGTTGACGGGATAAAATCCACATCGGCCTTGGACACGATAGACCTTGCTTGATCCAGGATGGATGGAACCAATTCTCGCGAGAATCGGCGAGAATGAGACAAATGTAGTTGTACCAGTTATCGATAGAATCATGGATGATACCCTGGAGTATATGAACTATCAGTCCGTCCTGCACAACCTGAATGTCGGTGGTTTCGGATGGGACCTAATTTATAACTGGCACCCTATACCCGAGCACGAAAGGCAGGCCGTGGGATACAAGTCACATGTGCCGATTAGGTAATTTGGAACAAGTGGTTGCGGGACTGTATGACAGGATAGTGCAATGTTAAGTCGATTCAGTGGAAATATATATTTGTGCCATGTTCTGTTGATTATTAGATGAATAGTTACAGTATGTAGTTCACGATTCCGGATAGGGCGCTATCGGGAAGAAGTTGAACTGTTAGAGTAGATATTAATATTAGAACTACTGGTATGATAGAACTGTAGTATGCTAGAAGTGGTAGTTTAAAACGTCTGGACTTGAATGTAGCTGTATCGTCTGTCTTCAGTCCTAGTTTTCAGTTACTGTAGCGGATTTCATCAACATTGCAAAGTATACGTTTCTAGCAAAGTATACTTTGAGGGAGTAATCATTTATTTTTCCTGAAATGCATTATTTCATATAGAACTAAGAACTGCATATATTTGATGATTAAAAGTATGCAGAATTATTATACTGAATTTATTACGTTATCACAGCCAAATTGGCTGTGATAATGTAATAAATTCAGTATAATAAAAATTAATAAATTTATCCTAAAATTGAAAAGTTCTCCCTCAAAGTATACTTTGCTAGAAAAGTATACTTTGCAATGTTGGTGAAATAGACTACAGATCTAGTATACGTTACTGATATTCAGTTATTGCTCATCCTTTCTCGTTATTGCTTGATCATCATATTATTATATAATCACAATAACAATACACAATCATTTAACCAAACAATCACTGTGTCTGTCATTCTGTAATGGAACAAAGCCCATGTTCCCTGAGGGGCTCCGTATAAATGTACAACGCATGACTTGGTATGTACTTTGCACAACGTGTGTACATTTCTGTGTTGCCATGTTTAAAGTGCTAATATGACACAGCAAGGATGGTCTGTTAATGCCTATGAATTATTCGAATGACTTAACAGTTTTTGCATGGATGTACGTACATCAACTTACAAAAACTTCAAATCGCCACAATGTTTCGCATTCTGTCCATCATATCCCTTCCCATCTTTCACTAAATATCAAATATCATGATTATTTACACCTTACCTCCCTAATCGTTGTAGATGTGTATTATGTATCAGGTAACCTGCCCTGCATTGACCGAATACGTACTGACTGATAACATATTGTTGTATCAGGCATTGACCTGATATCAACATGCGGGTTACAACAAAGTGAAAACTGACGTTCCATTGGTCGGATGACGTCACGTGACGTTACCGAATGACGTCAGTGTAATGACGCAACGTAAACAAGTCCGCGTTCTGTCCATATAATACGACGTCATCTAATGTCATTTTCGAGCATAAAACGTTACCTGATAAATAGAATACCAGGCTAGTGTATTTTGATATCATGTTTATCAGGC
Source organism: Conchocele bisecta (assembly GCA_029237695.1). Classification (NCBI taxonomy): domain Eukaryota; kingdom Metazoa; phylum Mollusca; class Bivalvia; order Lucinida; family Thyasiridae; genus Conchocele; species Conchocele bisecta. Next base: position 59,418,080 of record CM055281.1, read on the forward strand.
TCGGCTCGGAAACGGTAGGAATTCCTCGGCAAGCCTCGGAATTCCTACGCGTTTCCTAGCCTTGCCTGATAAACTTAATATCAAAAGACACTAGCCTGGTATTCTCTATGTACGATGTATGTTTCTGTACATGTGTCTATGTAGATGTATATCCATATATTGTATGGTAGACGTTTGTACTGATTTTAGTGATTATTTGTTAGTACTTACATTAGTTTACTTATTAATATCATGTATTGAATAGGTTTCATTGCGGTTCTTAAAGTGAAAGAAAGTAAAAGTATTTTGTATTCAGTAAATGAACCATACAACTTAACAATAACTATTAAATACACCATGTCTCTGATGGTGATCCATAGTATATATATGGGTTTTCGCTTTATGGACTGAAAATGTCCTACATCAACAAAATACTCTTTTATTTGGTGAGATGTCAAGTACTTTGTGTTTTCTTACAATACATATGATCATATAATGTGATAAACATGGTAGATACTTGAGTATTGCTTGTCACCTATTACTGTACCAGTAAGAACACTTTTTTGCAACATAACACATTTTGGTTGTGAGTAATTTTGCTGTACTAACTATGGAAATATATTTCTCTTCTAGACACGGCTTGAATTAATGTAAATTACATTAAATTAATAATCATCTACTGCACAAAATATATCGTTATAATTATAAACAGTTTATTTTACCAACTAGATAACAAGATACACAAAGGAGTCATGAAACCACGCAAACGAAAATCATATAACGCAATAGATCATGATAAACACATAACAGCGCAAAACCCTGTATTCAATTAGGTTTAGAAATGTCGTAAAAATCTTCAATTATTTTAAGAAACCATCTCATAACTGAGACGCAGTGTTTTTAAACTAATGCCCAGATGTAACACGTGCAAGTATGAGTAATGTATGCCAGGAAAAATATACAACCCTGGTCAAATCCTCCATCTAGTTTCGAGGTATTACGGTCAACATACACACTACACTATTCTCGAGATTCGTGCACTGTTGTATATTTTTGTTCAGAAACTTCCGTCCCAAGAACGGTGTGGTTTATGTACTGTCTGCTTGGCTTGGTGACCCAACTTTGGCTTGGTCGTTACATGATTTCCTTCGGAATCAGTCGTACTCTCAAAATGTTCTAAATTTATATCAGTTTTCACATGAGCAAAGTCGAACGTAGAATACAATTGAACAAGTAACGATAGGAAAAGTCGCGGGAATACTGGACGAAGGCCGGAAGGCCTCGTCCAGTATTCCCGCGACTTTTCCAAGTCTAGAGTTAGTAATGGATCCAGTTTAACAATTTGATACGTGTTGCTGTTGTGATCGAATAATCCAAATCAAACTGTTTGAGATAAACTAAATGCAGTCTTCCTTTTTACTTTTTACTGAAATATACAAACTGGTTCTTATCGGTGGGATTTTGATTCATGTAATTTTTAGTTTGTGCGTTGGCAATTATCTTATCATGCCATATACTATAATGTGTGTCCCATGATGAATGAAAAGTGTCACACACAGTTATATAATATGTGTCCCATGATGAATGAAAAGTGTCACACACAGTTATATATTTAAATGTTTCTTGTATGTTTCTTGCATCCCTTTTCTTTATATAGAGCTCCGAGGCTGTGCGCATTGTGCCTATATATACATGGATCATATATAATTTTATCATACATGTATCACATCCCAATAAAGTGGTATATCTTATATTATTGTATGACTATTATTCCATTTCTGTCCATATTTAGTAACTGAGTTCCCCAGTGTATACTCGTTTAACCGAATTCCTGACATACCGGTATCATGTGCCACTTTGAAAGCAAAACAGATGGATTTTTACCCGAGTGTTAGGCATCGTATATGCTTAGTATATATATATATATATATATTATTATCTAATTACATCATGATTACCCCCGTAGATTTTCACCCTTAGGCTAGCTAACTATGGTTACCCCCCGTGTGTGACGAATGCCTCTCTATTCAGGCTGGATAGAGCCCCTGCTATCTCGGATAAACGAGAACAAGACCAATGTCCTCGTGCCCGTCATAGACATCCTTAGTGATGACACGCTACAATATGTTAACACCCCCGGAGCATCGTCTGTGGATATGCAGGTGGGAGGATTTGACTGGGGCCTCATATTTAACTGGCATGTGTTACCTGATCAAGAGAAACAACGGCTTGCCGCGAGCAATACTATTCCGATAAGGTAGGACTGGGTCTAATGTATGGTATCACACATGTATTAGAAGTTTAGATTTGCATACATTATCAAAATTCCATGCTGACAACACATGTATGCAAAATGGTATTTCATGACACACGCGTATTGTATCCACATACTTGCATTCATATTCAAAATATCCTGCTGAGTCAGTAGAATATTTTGATTATTCATGCGAGTCTAAACTTGTTATAGGAATGAATGGCATTTTTGTGGAATTTATCGGGGTATAAACTTGGAAAAGTCGCTGAATACTGGGACGAAGCGATACAAAATTACAATTTTCGAAAAAAAAAAAAATTATTTTTTTTTTTTTTTTTTTTTTAGAAAATTGTAATTTTTTAAGGCCTCGTCCAGTATTCCCGCGACTTTTCCAAGTTTATATCTCCGATAAATTCCATAAAAAGGCCATTCATTCCTTATAATTCCAGCATTTGAAATAAATTCATCAAGAAAATGTGTTTATTTTCCGTTTTCTTAAGAATTATTTTAACTGCGCCTCACGGTTACGGAAAGTAGTTCGGCGTGGGAGTTTACTGGGATATAAATTGTGGACAGAGACTTGGTACGGGCCAATCAAATGTTAGGGAATTGTGTAAATATTTTTGTGCTGGAATTATATATTTGTGGGTAAGTGAATGAAGACAGTTTCTAAATATAATGACACTGTGTATGCAAACTAAAACATTTTTCGTAACTGGAAAACATAGGATAGCGTAAAATTGTCATCCTTATAACCTTATTGTATGATAGGAGAAAACATCGTAGTATTCTGACCAAATATAACACTATGTAAGTAGTAGAAGGAATACAATATTATTAGGTAGCATGACAATTAGGTATGACTGTACATTAGTATAGTTCGTATAGTTCACGGACCTGCAGCATCATGTGCATGAACATTTTATACTACATGTATACATGGCTCCAGATAAGGAATTAGTAATTAAGTATTTTCACTCCATCATTTCTGAAGCAATTGGGTATTTCAAAATGTTAATTGGGTAAAATAAAATCATGATTAATTGGGTGAAATAAAATCACACTAATGTTTACACTTCAACAGACAGCAATTATTGAATAGTTTGCTTCGAAATTAAAACATGTCTTGGCATTTCATTAGAATTGTCTCCTTGGAGACAATTCTAATGAAATACCAAGATTTGTTTTCATGGAACGGCATAAGAAAAATATGCTAATTTGTGGTCTGTTTAATGTTTACTGCAGCATGATAAAGGTACCACAAAATTGTTATTGCTTTTTGATACTCGCTATTTCTGATTTCAATTGGGTTTTTGGCAATTTTAATTGCCAACTTAAATGGGTATTTAAGCAAATACGCAGCTTATCTAGAGCTCTGCTGTACATATCTGATATTTTTTTATTCTTTACTAACATATAAAAGTATATGTAGTACTTTATGTCTATTTCACGAAACCTGCCCAAATTATACGGCTATATAAACAGTGCAAAACAAATTGTTGCTTTCGATAATAGTAAATTATAGCAACATTTAAGAATGAGTATTCTTTTTAGTTCGTGAAATTTGGTCCAATATCGATTTTATTACGAAAGAAACACAATTTCCCCATGTTAGATCTACATAGACATCTTCACTCTCTGTGAAGATGTCTATGGGGATTTATCTGGGGATTTTTTTTTAATTTCAGAAATAGTTGACGGATTTGAAAAAAAAGACACTTTTGTTTTTTTAGTTAAACTATTTTCAAAATATCTAGCCAGATTTCAGTCACATAAATTATTTTTTTCTACTCCTCCACCAGGTTCTGCACCTCTTTTTTCCCCATGTTAAATTCCATAGAGATTTTTTTCGTAATAAAATCAATATTTCACGAAATAAAAAGAAGTGCTCATTTCTCCAATATTGTTTTTTTCATGTGGTCGTAAAAAAATTGGCAGGTTTCGTGAAACAGACAGTATTAATACCTCTTGGAATGTTTGATCAGACACCTGTGTCCGTCCTTGATTTTATATTTTCTTTAAACAATTGTTTTTGTTTTCTGTGTCTGACATTCAGTTGCACTAACTTTGTGTAATACATGTATGTGCTTTCATGTAATTCAAGGTGCATGATCACGTGGTTACAACAACAACAACGTCGCCCACTCCAAAGTAAGTATTATTTGATATTTTCCTTAATATGCAACGGATTTTGATGAAATATGGTGCAGCAAACGCGTCTTCATGAGATGCATTTGGTGGTCCAGGGAGTTTGGCACAGACTTATGTCGTTTTACAATAAAATACAGAGACCACAAAATGCAGCTTAACAAGACGCGTTTGATGCGCCGTATTTCATCAAAATCCGTTACGTAATAAGGACAATATAAAAGAATACATACTTTCAATCGGATGGATTCTGGAAGTTTCGGTACTTGTTGTTGTTGTAAGTACCACGTGATCATACACCTTGTAATTTGTAGATGTGATTGTTTGGTGTGCAACGTTAAATATCAATGTATAGAGGATATTCATACTTTTGCAACGAATATGACATCTATGTTCATCGAGTAGTGTGAAATGTCCATATTTCACGAGTGCCGTTATGCACGAGTGAAATATGGTCATTTCACACCACGAGATGAACATATATGTCATATTCGTTGCAAAAATATTAATATTCTATTTATTATATACCGCTCCATGGAAATTAGCATTTTTTTTAGACTGTATACGGTAATGAATGTGTATTTGCAGCCTATTTGCGCTGTTTTCCCGAACATAGATTTTATTAATATATATAGCGGAAGTAGTCGTATTTTCACCGGAAGTTGTTTATTTCATCGATGAGAATATATGACTTTTATTTACATCGTATAACTATGTATTTCATGGGTAGGTATATAATAAAATATGTGTATGCGTGTTTCGGGTGAGTTTTAATATGATTGACTACAGATTTATTGTTATTGTCCGGTATCGTGTCTCAGACCATACGTGACCCGTAAATATGCTCATATAACCCCACGCCAGGCAAGAGGGGATATAGCGTTGCGTTAGTCCATGCACGTTGTTTTGTATACGACCCACGTCGCCCGCCCAATGTCAAGGTCACTGAGACTTATGTTCACCTTGTTTGTAAGGCAAAACTATTAGTTTATTATTATTATTATTATATTATTATTATCAAGGCTGCTAGCGAGGGGATTATCTTAATGATAAAGATGCCCTTGTTATTATTAATTCGCGTTGTATATATTTATATATGAAGGGTCATAACAAATTTAAACATGTGCATTACTTTTGTTTTGTTTTATAACATCTTACCCTGGTCGTCCAATGTATTTATGTTGCACAGCTGGTGAGACATACATCAACTATTTATTTGTGTATGTGGTCTGTGATTGTTGAAATGTTAAACATGCTCTTATGTATAGGCCAATTATTCATATTACATGACAGAATGTGGAGCGTTGTGACAAGTCACTGGCTGGTGTTGAACGGTCATTATACGAACAATACTGTTTCCCTTGCCCCCAAACTTCATACTGTATCAGGGAGTAGGGACATATTTGTGAACAGTGGGCAAATTAGACACTTCTATAAACATAAGTTGTCCTTAAACAGGGGCGCCGGAAGCATCATAAGATTGGTCCGGCGAATCTACTGGGTGCCCCCGGTATCCACCCAAAGTGTATGTTGTTACCACTCAGTTGAACCGTCTCGCCGAGACGGTTCAACTGAGTGGTAACAACATACACTTTTGATGAGAAATGAGAAAAATTGCAGAAAAATATTTCTTTTTTTATACATGAATTACAAATATGTTAAAATTATTGTATTGATCCGGCAGTCGCCGGACCTTCCGGGCCTGTTCCGACGCCCCTGTTAAAGGAAGGTTGGATATTATGTGCTGGCTGTACTAGCTATTCTTGTTATATTATAGGTCACCAACAATGGCGGGCGGGCTGTTCGCTGTTAACAGCGAGTTCTTCAGAACGCTAGGTACGTACGGTTGTATCTTTATATGTATATCACCTAGACTACAGTCAACGGGCATTGTGATTTGTTTTTCAGTGGAATCTCTACACCGGGCAACAAGAAAATATATGTTATCTCAGTTTGATGGGTTTCTTGGTAACGCATCTCAGATAATAAATGCATGTTTATGATTGCAATACTAATGTCCCAGAATGGTCATATGCCTGATTTACAGTGGATCATCTCTAAACCGGACACTCTGGGGACCTCCCAGGGTGTCCGATTTAGAGAGGTTCCACTGTATTTGTCCGTCTGTCCATCCGTCTGTCCCCCCCATGCATTGCTTGTCATGCGAACAGCTTCTGCAGTTTTCAATAAAAATGCCATGTATCACCGAAAACTACGGTATGGGTATAACAGCGGTTTGTAGTATTCACGGCGGTGGTAATCCTTAGAATGCGGGAAACGAAAAGTGTCGTCTGTTTTTATTTTATTTTGTGTGCCTTCTTTTCGCAATAAACCATGCTTTGCCAGCACTTTAGAATAGTTTCTGTTGGAAATTTTTCTAAAGTTCTATCAAAGCATGTTTTAGTGAGAAAAAAAATGGAAAATAGAAAATAAACAACAGACGACACATTTTAATTCAGTAGGGTTGCCTTCCAAAACCAGCAGTGTACACTCACTAAGATAATCTCGAGTTCTAGCCCCACGTGCCATAACTATGGAATTATTTTGCAACTACCATAGTCTACATAGACAATGCAAAACGGACATGGGTTTTTAGACATTAACAATTAAAATTGTTACTCCATTATTAATATATAGAGGATATTCATATTTTTGCAACGAGTGGTGTGGAATGTCATATATGTCATATTCGTTGCAAAAATATGAATATTCTATTTATTGTATACCGCTCCATGGAAATTAGCAGTTTTTTAGACTGTATACGGTAAGGAATGTGTATTTGCGGCCTATTGGCAGTCCGGCACTGCAGGTGCGCGTTATGAATATAGATAGCGGAAGTAGTCGTATTTTCACCGGAAGATGTTTATTTCATCGATGTGAACATATGACTTTTATTTACATCGTATAACTATGTATTTCATGGGTAGGTACATTAAAATATGTTACTCCATTATTAATATAGTACTATCTGGTTAAATTTAACGCCAAATGTTGTGTACACATTGTGCAGTATAGGCAGAAGTGGGATACACAAGTAATAGTTCAAAGTTCAAAGTTTAATCATGGCTGAAATATTTATCTTGTATGTCAGGAACGTACGATAGCGGTTTCGATATTTGGGGTGGGGAAAACCTGGAGCTGTCATTCAAAACCTGGATGTGTGGTGGAACCCTTGAGACGATCCCCTGTTCCCACGTGGGCCACATCTTCCGCAAACGGAGCCCCTATAAATGGGGCGACAAGGCGAACCCACTGAAGCGGAATCTCATCAGGCTGGCGGAAGTTTGGTTGGACGAGTATAAGATGAATTATTACCAAAGAATTAATTTTAGATTGGTGAGTAGTACATCTACAAGAAGATTAGATCGTGCGAGGACATCCGAATGCTGACAGAAAATCAGCTGCTGTGTCATGTATCTACATACTTTGCTTAACTCTTTGCATGCTGGAAATCTGTGGGCTATAAATAGTTCAAAAATAGCGGATGACAATTCATTATATTTTCTTTTATTTCTCATTATAAATGTCCTGAATATGTCTTGGAATTTCATTAGAATTGTGTCCGGAGGACACAATTCTAATGAAAGTTCAAGACATATTTACAGAGAGAAAAAAAACAATTACTTCTAATTCGTTTGGCGGATATTTTTACCGCTAGCATGCAAAGAGTTAAAAGTTCGTATTTTGTGTAGCCCGTTTACAAAAATGGACCTATTATGTATTTACTAGTGCTAGGAATCGGCCTTGAAAACTTGAATCGATTAATCGGACTCCTTAGCCAATCGATTAACGATTATAATCGTGATTACTTCATTTTAAGATTATGTGTCTTGTTGGTAGCATTTGCATATACTTTCCAAAATATGATTTGTGATTTAAAGTTATTGTTTGCCCTAGTTTCTCGACCAATGAAAGCAGAGCATTTCGTCTCAATTAGTCGCATATTGCGACGATTTTGCTAATATCTATTAAATTAATAATTAAATGTTGCATTAACTCAGCAGTTATATATAGAACCACAGGCCCCGCCTTGTTGACGTGATTTCCTGTGGTGCGCACCATGTATACGATCGATTCAGTGTCGAACCGCCAATCACGTCATAATATCGTTATTGAAAACACGTTTATGGGCAGCGCTCCATTATAATATAGACAGGTGCACGCGATGGGGCGGTGCAACGATAAGTTAGTTATAGTTCACATATTGAATTTTTAATAAACTAATATATTAAAAATTCAATATGTGAACTATGACTATTACTTATACGATCATTTGGTTTCAGGGCGACTATGGCGATGTGAGCGATCGGAAGGCACTGAGAGAAAAGTTGCACTGCAAGTCGTTTAAGTGGTACCTGGACAATATATTCCCTGAGCTGTTTATTCCACAGGAGTCCATGGCATCAGGCGAGGTAATTATGGAAAATGAGACATCATAACCCCGCCGTTATGGATCTATACTGATCACCAAGGCAACGAACAAAGTTCGTCATGATGAATCACGCGTAATTGTGATCACTTATACTCAATTACGAGAAAAATATGCATGTCTTCACCTCATTTAATATTACAATATTTTCACTGATACATGATGATGTCTTCTAAAATGGATAGAGTGTAATAACTTGAATTGAATTAAAAACGTTCTGAAAATGTATGGTCAACGGCGTTTGAACAGGTCCGGCAGGTCCGGCGATTGCCGGATAAATAATTTTGACATATTTAGAATTCACATAAATGATATTTATGAAAACAACGGAATGTAAATATGTTTTAGGCCATTTTTCTCATTTCTCATCAAAAGTGTATTTTGTTACCACTCAGTTCTCGGCGAGACGGTTCACCTTAGTGGTGACAACATACACTTTGGGTCGAGTGTAGCGGGGGCACCCACTAGATTCGCTGGATCAATCTTATGATGCTTTTGGTGCCCCTGATGGTATAATACCTTAAAAGCTGACACATATATGTTATCGGTGTGTTTATTTATGATATGTTTCGATGTCGTCAATGTGTGCCGTTCGTAAAGCGCACTATCGTGTAGGACGAGTCTACTTTTTGTGATTATCGTAGGTCTCTTAACGGTTTCTAGGAAATCGTCGACTACTCGTTTGCCTGATATATAATGGATACTCCCTAATCCGGACACCCAGGGTTACCCACCACAGGGTATCCTGTTTAAAGAGGATTCACTGTACCTGCATTGCTGAATATACATTTATATTATGTAAATATTCAGTTCTAATGTTGGGATCCCCCATCACAATATGGGATTCGACCCCGTTAACCCGGCCTAAAATGACCAGGCCGTTAAAGACCATTAACTCAAATCTCTGAACATCATTCTTGTATACACAATTATGATTGTTTTTGGCTGAAGTGCGCTCAGTTCTGTTCAATCAGATCGATATAAAACATCACTATATGTTCAAAGTTAAATATCTGCTCACGATGTTATCTAATCACAGACCACCAATAATATTAAACATTTGCATATTGACATATACATATAATTTACAATGAAGCTTGAAATATTTCCCGGATTCTCCACCAATGTTGCATGGATGTTTATTTAAGAAATAACTATTACATTAAAGTTTAACTTCTTTTATTTAGTCTCTCCCATCTGACCTCTATTGCTATAACTTAACAACTGTCTGTATGAATAATTTATCACGCCCGACTCTGCCTGTCAGATCACGTGACTCGCATCATGGTATTTGCTACTGTAATTAGAACAGAACAGAACAGAACAGAACAGAACATACCTTTATTGGATTAAATACATCTCTGGCCATAACGTGGTGACATAAGAGATAAAATACAACACGTATGCAAAACTGTGACGTACAAGTATGGACAGCATGGCGATTGCTACATATATAAGAGTATCTGTTCCAGTGATCAATGACAAGCGATGACCGATGCAGTATTCTTGTAGTCAGCAGCACAGTTCTAGACAGTTGTAATAACTTGGGCTGGCAAGCAGAGCCTGCACTAAACAAGTAGTAAAGTCTCCACATACCCACCCAGACGCTTGTGTCCTGTTTGCCAGGTTGGACTGGGGCGGACACCACAAACGCACTGTCCACCCAGATCCATACTTACTTTTGGTTACTACACACAAGTGTGTTATTTGTGTTGCACCCCAGTGTTAGTTTATTATTATACAATACACTGTTCTTGCATTAACATTAAACATATCATATGCACCGTCACGCCTGAGCACAAGTTTCACTGCTTACATTGTTCAAATATTCGGACATACAATGCTGTTGAACACACTGATTTTATGCAAGATTAGCAAACGTTATGCGAATGTATTCATCTACAACATGGAAGCCACAGTTGGTGATTATCAACATGAACTAGGCGTAGGGCTATGCACTATGTAGCTGGCTGTGCCAATATTGCCGAGCGTGCCTATCCCACCCAAGTACACTTCGAGGGAGAAGCCTTCAATTTATGTATACATTACAATAAGCAAGTGTTATTGTGATAGTTGCGATACAATAAGTCTGCATAATTATAATCACCATACACAAGCAGTCCCAAGTTCTGTATGAAATAATGCATTTCTATAATATAAGTAATTACTCCCTCAAAATACACTTAGCCAGACAAGCATACCCAGCAATCTTGCGAAATCGGCCACATAACTGCGCTTATGCTAAAAAAAAAACCACCACCAAAACAATCAACAAAACACGCCGGATTCCTAGCTCAGAATAAACACGTAGTAAATATGTGTCTGTGTATTCGCGGCTCTATCCACACACAAATCAATGACCAGGGACCTGACACGTGGTGCTCGTTCAAGCCGCTGATTGGTCCGGTCTCCAGCAGTGATAGTAAATATCGTAGCCTTCCCTAATAAAGAAATTTGGCTATCTCCGGTCAGGAAACAAATCTGCATGTTTATTGCGAGGGGAGCATCTCGCAATTGATTGGTCTGGAGTTGACCTCAACACAGTAGTGCGTGGCAATGTATATTTATAGTAAGACACGGAAATATAAAGATGGAAGAATGGGTTTGCATTTGTGACCAGTGTGACGCCAGATCAAATATGTGCAGCAGCAATATGCATGTAACTTCAAATGAAAAACATAGATTTGTATTGTGATATACAAAGTACAGTACATGTATATTTATCCATTACACGCATGCAGAGTCTGTCGATTAATAATGACACAGGAAACAAACAGGTATTGCTGTGTCAATATGAAGCAACAGCCTTCTGAACAATAACATAACACATTCATTCCTGCACAGTCTCGCCTGTCAGTGATCACTGGCTACGTATATTATACATGTGGTGAACATAGCAATACTGCAAAAGTTCCAACACTCATAATGGGATTTGCATGTTTGTAAAAAAAGATTGTAATCTGGATATGGGGCTTTTGGTTAGTGGGTTGGTGGGTCTTGGTCAATTGTGTGGATTAACCAGTATATCTATACGGTTGAAAGTTTACACAACTGTTGGTTGACAATTTTTTTGGGAGAAGAGGTTGGCCACTGGCGATTTGGCAATTGACTATTACAGTAGGGCGGTTTTAGGGTTCTACTTATACTGAATGTAGATATCATACCTTTACCGGGTATGGAAGGTGTTCGAGCCAATTCCCACCCTTAAATATGAGCCGAATTGAATCATACCTTTAGATAGCATTAAAACATTAGTTTACAGTGTTCATAATTATTTTGACAAAATTTGATAAATTTATTGGCGTTTTTTTGCTGGTTGTTTGTAATAATTGTTTAAGTGTCAGCATGTTTGGGCGAGTATAGCATAGGCGTAGGAGCGTTTCAATTATTGGGGGGGGCCAAGTTGGTAAAAGCGAATTTATTATTGACAAGCAAAAAAAAAAAACGTTCTTCATCTTAATATTGGGGGGGCCAGGCCCCCCCACTTTTAACAATATTGGGGGGGGGGGCCAGGCCCCCCCCCCACTTTTAACAATATTTCGGGGGGCGCCCCCCCATGTCCAACAATATTGTTATATCATCAATATTCGGGGTGGTGGGGGGCAGGCCTCCCACTTATTATCCCGATTGGATCGGGGCCCCAACTTACTTGTGCGCAATGCACAACATTTCAGAGCCAAATCTCCAAAACCAGAAGTGCGAAGGTGGTCGTTCTTGTGCGTGACACACATTTGAGTTGATATGTATGCAAGGGTGAAGTTTTGTTAAAATATTCCATATGGTTGCAACAATTTATTGTGTGGATACATCAACGTTTACTGATGGATGAACGGGGCGGTTTTAGCCCCCACAGATTCAACTGATTACTTACAACATGCGGCTGGCTATCTTCAGACTTGTTCTTGTAGAAACAAATCGCGGCCACCAAACTTATTGTTGTTGTTGTTGTTGTTGTATTCCAAAGTTCCGCCGCTTATTTTTCTGCGCACCCCTTCAAGCCACAAGACAGGAAGGGTGACTTGACATTTTATAAGTTCTGTCTGTATTAACGAACATGATTGAAAGCGGTGAAGCCGGGATAAAACTCGTATAATTGATAAACAAAAAGAATAAGGTCTACACAGGAAATTTCATCCACCAATTATTGGGGGGCCAAAGCATATTCTGGCCCCCCCACTCCAAATATTGGGGGGGGGGGGGGTGCGCCCCCTGCCCCCCCCCCCCCGGCTCCTACGCCACTGTATAGTAATATTTTGTTAAATATTGTTTTCTATCGTTATTAAATAGCGGATAGGTAATTTAATTCGTCACCGGTCGTGTTTAGGTTACACTTACTACATTTCCTTTCTGAACGTTCTATATTGTTCCATCTTACTGTTTCAATAGGTAGTTTATGATTACTGGTTCGGAATTGAATTAGCGGCAGATATTTTGATTCAGCTGTTGTTATTAGACATTGTTCTAGCTCTATAGTATCTTTATATATTTGGTAAGATCTTCCTTTTGACGACTGCAAAACAGGTTATTCCAGTACTGTATATATTGATATTTTAAAGTTCTGGTGATGGCCGTTTTAGTTGCATGTGGGTTATTTATGAACTCTTGGTACCAGAGGTAATTGTACCCTGTTCTTAATATGCTTGACCCAGGGGTTTATACTTACGTCATTGTCATAATCGTGTTTCAGTTTCAGGTAGAATTGATTACTGATCTTTGATAATGTACCGTTTCTCATAGAGATCCAGAATCCAATCATTCGAGATTTAATTTCAATTTCCAACGGAAATCGTCCTAACTCTGCATATAGCATGTACAGTGGAGTGATTTTACGTAATTTAGTGATGTATCGGAGGAATTCATTAGGAATTTGTTCCAAGAGTTTAACGTTTTCAAATCCCCATACTTCACTACCGTAAAGGAGTATGGGTAATATAGTATGGTCAAAAAGCTTTAATTGTATTTAGAGTGGGAGGTCTATATTTCTGATCCTTTTATATAGAAGAAACATAGGTTTTCTGGCTTGTTAGGATACATGTTGTCTTGCTTTGTTAAAGCTTCGAGTTTTGGAAAACAGTACTCCGAGGTATTTATAATTATCTACAATTTCTAATTGATTATCTCCAATATTGAATTTATATTTATTAGTGTTTCTGGCTCCAAAAACTATTATTTTTGTTTTTGTAAAATTTATATTCAATTTCCATGTAGTACAATATACATTAAAACAATTCAGATTGTACTGCATTGAGTGCTCGTCATTTGCTATGATTACTGTGTCATCAGCATATAACAGTATAAGGATATTTAAGTAGTAGGCCATATCTGGACCTTCGTTATCAAGTTTGATACCTTGACAGTTTTTAAATTGCAAGAAGCTTTCTACATCATTCAAAAACAGGGAAAACAGTATTGGCGATATATTTTCGCCCTATCTTAACCCAACACCGCAAGAGAAAAAGGCAGAATTGTCATTGTTAAAGTTCACACATGATTTTATATTTAGGTACATGTTATAAATAATAATATTTTTCCACATATATTATTGGCTAAGATTTTTTGCCACAGGCCTATACGCCATACAGAGTCGAATGCTTTACTAAAGTCGACAAAAGTGCGGAATAGTTTATGTTTCCTTGATTTGAGCATTTCAATAAGGGCATAAAGTACAAATATGTGGTCAGTTGTGGAAAAATGTTTCCTGAATCCAGCTTGATTATCATTTAATATTTCTTCTCTATCTAGAAATCTTGTGAGTCTGTCATTTAGTATAGAAGTGAATAGTTTACCAAAACAGCTTACTATCGTTATGGGTCTATAGTTTTCGGCTTGCGTGGAGTCGCCTTTATGCTTGTATATTGGTTTAATACAGCCTATTAGCCATGCATTTGGTAAAAGTCCTGTATCTAGGATGATATTAAACAGTGAACTATTATAAGAATGAATGGCCTTTTTGTGGAATTTATCGGGGTATAAACTTGGAAAAGTCGCGTGAATACTGAACGAAGGCCGGAATCGGTATCATTTTATCAACAGTATATGTCATGTACTCATTTAAAATGTAGTCATTGGATCATACTACATACTTATCTGCCTCTTATAATATTACCATGAAAACTGTTTGTGATGATATTAGTATTGAGTTGGATATATTTATTTCTAGATTGCCTTATTATCAATTACATAATTATTAGCATTGAAATTCATTCATGTGTTGCCATGCGTTCATATTCTGCTGACAATACAGACATGCGACACATGTGTATACGCATGTATGACTGTTTAGTTTCAGAAAACGTAACTACACCATCGTCTGCGTGCTAAGATGTCAACGTTTCTGAACGCAATCAAGCAGTTTGATTGGCTGTGCCTGAGCTGTAGCACAGCTCAGTCTCAGCCAATCAAGCTGCTTGATTTCAGGCGCAATGTTCAAATATTTTGTAATGAACACATTTACAAATATTGGCAAGATTGGCGCAGGCGGTGGTGTAACTCATGCGTCCGTCTGTCCGCCCAGATTCGGAATGCGGCCAAGCCAATGTGTGCGGACGCGAGTGCCGACACTAAGGAGCATAACAAGCCGGTTATAGGATACTCGTGTCACAGTAGCGGCGGCAACCAGGTATACTCGTCTCCCCGTGTATTGTTCCACTGGTGCATTATTTTCAATAATGAACCACACACCCACTATTTCTCGTTGCGGCCTAAGACTTTTTAGTAACGTTGGAATAGTATGATTCTGTGTTAAGTATTAAATTGCCTCAAGGTCAAAGTCACAGCCTTAGTACATTCATGAAGCTTAATATTAAAACGTTCAGGTAAATTTCTTATAACTTTTCATTTCACGGAACTTATTGATAGTTAACACATGCATTTCTCTGATTATCCTCTATAATGCGGTAACTAATCTAGGGACCTCCAGCCCCCAATCGCCCCAAGGTCGAGGTCACCGACTTAATGCATTCACATAACGTAACTAAAATATGCATTTATCCGAGTGTCCTCTATGTTACTGTACATAACATATCCACGATTCTCCAACCCGAACTAATCAAAACGGCAAGGTCACGGAACCTTACATTTGTAAATTTATTATAACTTCTGTTTCTTTGCATTAAACCTGTTCGTGTTTAAAGAATGCGCTTCTCTGCTGTTTTGTGATGCGTGCATTGACACATGCCCATGGTCATGTTACAAGCAAATTCCCTGCAGGCGCGACACCGCTTCTATGGCGGAATTCTTGTCAGATTGCTCAGTGGGCTCGACATCGTATCTATTGTTACATTTATAGTTGTTGTTTTCTTCCCTTAACCCTTACACCGCTATCATAATGTTTTGTCGTCTGCTGTTTATTTTCCATTTTTATCATCAAAAACATGCTTTGACAGCACTTTAGAATAATTTACAACATGCTGTGACAGCACTTCAGAATCATTTCCAATGGAAATTATTCTGAAGTGCTGTCAAACCATGTTTTTATTGAGAAATAAGGCCAGATATAAAATCAACAGCAGACGACAATTGTTGTGAGTAGCGGTCTAAGGGTTAACCCTTTCAACCCTACAGGCCATAATTCCAACATTACAAATACTGTCGATCAAGATGAGCGGGCTCGTAACGAGCCGACTCGTCTGGATCTGCAGCAATTGCCATTACATTAAGGTGTTCTTTCTACATATCTCTTTTCGGATGGAATAGTCCATTATTAGAATAGAACCGGTCATGTCAGATATTTGGGGGTGAAAGGGTTAAGTCAATTCGTCAGTGCGTACGCCAACTACCAATTATTTATTTCCTAGGTATTTTACTGTCCATGTTATACTACTTGTTTTGTTTACTGTTCCAGTTCTGGTTGTACAGCAAGGGTAATGAGATCCGGCGAGACGAGACGTGTTGGGATAGTCCAGATGGCAGCAAGGTGAACACGTTTTCTTGTCATGGACAGGGAGGCAATCAGAAGTTCCTATACCGAGACGTAAGTCTATATATAACCTCATGTCCCGGATACCCGTCTCTGTTTGAGACATTATACGGCATTAATATGCATAGTTTGTATACGTATCTTAGTGATAATGCACCTTCCTATTGCTGGGACGTAAAACACATTCACTGTCACTGTTCCTTATGTACGTTTCAGGACGACTCCATATTCCACGCACTGCACATGAAATGCCTGTCATTATCGTGGGACGGCCGGTCAGTGTCCCTAGAGACATGCAACGGATCCGACAAACAGAAATGGCTGATGAACCGAAATCCACCAACAATGCCAGATACTAACTTAGCTTGAATCGTTAGTAGTACTGTGACTACTTGCATTAACGACGGTGTCAGTAGAAGGGAGATAGCTCTGTTTTTCCACTGACCTCTTCATAATGACGCGGGCAGTGACAAAGGGGCTAACTCGTTCATTGTGACTTAGCCTGAATCGTTTGTAGTACTGTGACTACTTTGATTCCACTATTGAAGGTGTCAGTCGAAGACGGGAGCTATGTCCATTGTGGAGCTATCTCTGTTTTACCACTGACACATTCATAATGACGGCGTCAGTGGCAAAGGGGCTAACTTCCTCATAGTGACTTAGTATGAATCGTTAGTAGTACTTTTACTACGTTGATTCCATTATTGAAGGAGTCAGTCGAAGACGGGATGTATGTCCATTATGGAGCTAGATGGGGTTTTCCACTGACACATTCATAATAACGGTTTAAGTGGCAAAGGGGGCTTACTCGTTCATAGTGACGTAGCCTGAATCGTTAGTAACTTACTGTGACTATTTTGATTCCATTACTGAAGGTGTCAATCGAAGAAGGGAGCCAGCTCTGTTTTTCCACTAACACATTCATAATGACGGCGTCAGTGGCAAAGGAGGCTAACATGCTCATAGTGACTTAGCCTGAATCGTCAGAAGTAATGTGGCTACTATGATTCCATTCAATCAATTGAATGGAATCAAAGTAGCCACATTACTTCTGACGATTCAGGCTAAGTCGCTATGAGGGAGTTAGGCCGCTTTGCCACTGACGCCGTCATTATGAATTGTGTAGTACTGTGACTACTTTGATTCCATTATGGAAGGTGTCAGTCGAAGACGGAAGCTATGTCCATTATGGAGCTAGCTCTGTTTATCCACTGACACATTCATAATGACGGCGTCAGTGGCAAAGCGTGCTAACTTCCTCATAGCGACTTAGCCTGAATCGTTAGTAGTACTGTGACTACTTTGATTCCATTAGTGAAGGTTTCAGTCGAAGACGGGAGCTATGTCCAGTATTGAGATAGCTCTGTTTTACGATGGACACGTTCATAATAACGGCGTCAGCGGCAAAGCGGGCTAACTTCCTCATAGCGACTTAGCCTGAATAATTAGTATTACTATAACAACTGTGATTCCATTACTGAAGGTGTCAGTCGAAGACGAGAGCTACATGTATGTCCATTATGGAGATAGCTCTGTTTATCCACTGACACATTCATAATGACGGCGTCAGTGGCAAAGGGGGCTAACTGCCTCATAGTGACTTAGCCTGAATCGTCAGAAGTAATGTGACTACTTTGATTCCATTCAATCAATTGAATGGAATCAAAGTAGCCACATTACTTCTGACGATTCAGGCTAAGTCGCTATGAGGGAGTTAGGCCGCTTTGCCACTGACGCCGTCATTATGAATTGTGTAGTACTGTGACTACTTTGATTCCATTATTGAATGGTGTCAGTCGAAGAAGGCAGTTACACCTCCGTCTGCGTTAATCTTGTCCAGATGCCGACGTTCCTGAACATCTTTTGACAATCTCCACTCACCATCAAGCAATTTGAGTTAACTCCCTTCTTCAACGGAACCTATAAATAACCCCCTTCTTCAACTGACCCTTCATTTATATGCTACATCATGTGCCGTCGTTGGTGTGTTGACCTCATTAGTCACGCAATGTGATTTTGTATCTTTGGGCATCTGCGTAATTTCATTAATTACGTTTACACAATTTACAACATTTTTCATAAATAACTTCAAAAGTTGACAAAATTGTACTCATTTTGTCCACATTTGACGCTATTTTGACGCCATATTGTCAATTTTCTAAACGTATTTCATGAAATTACGCAGATGTCCGAAGGTACAAAATCACATGGCGTGTCTCATAATTGTTATGCTTACTAGGTTAAGATAACCTCAATAGACATGAAAATTCGCGCGTTTCGTACTTATTTATGACCTAATGTAAAGCGTAGAATGGGTGGTGGGGGTGAAAAGTCTCACTTCATCATTATTAGGGATCAAATATTTCCAGACATCATCTGTTTATTTGAATTTTTCATAAAATATGTATTATTATTTATTTCCAGAATATCTCCATAAATATGTATGATATATGGTCGTGTATTCAGTACTGATGTGATTTAAATGAAATAACTTTCTGGGAGAAATAGCTGTATTTTGTTTGTTTTTTCATGTGAATATGATAGCATTGGGATTTTGTTTTGTTACATATATTTCTATTTGTCAGTATTATTTTAAGCCGCATATAAGTCATCTCCTTATTCCGTAGGTCAGTTGCATAATGTGAATGACAACCGCAAATTGTATACAGTGACACTTCTCTAAACCGGACACCCTGGGAGATGTTCCACTGTAAAACAGACGAATAAGCAGTCCACGAAATGAGTGTACGTTTGCTAACAGGGACACGCATTAAAGGTACATACCCACTCAGTAGGCGCAAAATGTTCTTTATAGGAATTAAATAAGTGTATAATTGTGTCACTATTCCACCAGTTCTAACGATTACGAGTGCCCGCTATACATATATAATCATTTAGTAATGTTTATTTTACTGATAGTGACGCGCGGTGGTATCAGGCTATTTTCATATGCAAATGAGACATGATATGTTTTAATTATTTATAGTAATTAAATGCGTCACTTGAAAAAAATGATATTTTCGACAGATAATAAAGTACGGTCATTGCACATCAAAAAATAAATACAGAGAATAAATAAATGTTCATTAACATTTTAAGGAAACACGGTTATTCCCCCTGATATCAGTGTCGAAATTTACGTATGATATAAAATGTATAATTACGCCAATCAATACGTATGGTAATGGTGAATGAATGTTTATTTTGCCAGAAAATGTCTCAGATGATGTCTCTGATATAAAGAACATGTTGTGTCTACTGAGTGGGCATGTACCTTTAATATAACAGATAACTCTAAACTAAACCCACCATAATTAAGAACATATTTCTGGGTGTCCGGTTTAGAGAGGTTCTACTGTATATACATTCCTATTGTTTGCATTGTATATAATGTGGCTGCTGATAGTAACCCGTCTCGATTGACGGTGCAAATGAGTTGTCACTTATGTGTATACGTATTTCATGAAGAAATAACAAAATAAATCGATATTGAATGTATATATGACACATTGAAATCAGAGGTTGGATGTTATGTTACAAGGTGCATGATCACGTGGTTATAAAAACAACAACAGTGGCTGAAAGTGTTGAAATCTTGCCCAATTCAAAGTAAGTATTATTTGATATTTTCCTTAATATTAAACGGATTTTGATGAAATATGGCGCAGCAAACGCGTCTTCGTGAGCTGCATGTGGTCGTCCAGGGAGTTTGGCACAGATTTATGTCGTTTTTGCGAAGAATCGATTTCCGTGTCTACCGACACGGAAATCTATTCTTCGCAAAAACGACAGAAGTTTTGTCCCAAGTACAGAGACCACAAAATGCAGCTTAACTAGGCGCGTTTCATGCGCCATATTTCATCAAAATCCGTTACATAATAAGGACAATATAAAATAATACGTACTTTGAATCTGATGGATTCTGGAAGTTTCAGTATTTGTTGTTGTTGTTAGTACCACGTGATCATACACCTTGTGTTAGTTCACCACAAAAACAAAATCGGCCAGATTGCTCAAAGCCTCTATTAGCTTAATATAACGGACTAGTGCTCTGTTAGTTTAACGGACTGTTTAACAGTCCGTTAAGCTAACAGAGGTTTTGAGCAACCGACTCCAGGTATGTCTGTTGAATGATTTACTACAACTGTAAAGAACATTATATTGTGTGGAATGTAATCAAAACATTCTAGTCATTACATGCAGATTGTCTTTAATATATAGAGAATAGTAGGTTAGTGCCGTGAGTGGGAAAACATATATGGCAAAGCTTGGGAAACGGGATGGGCGAGGCTCTGCCGAGCACATCCCGTTTCCGTGCACATCCCGTTTCCGTGCCGCGCCAGATATTTTTCCCATTCACGGCACTAACCTAATATTCTACTTATCCCGTCAACACATACAAATGGCTTTAAAATGCAAAAACAATACCCCCAGCCACCGCACATATTCATACGCAATTATTAGGTGTATTGACACGATACCGTGTTTCACGGCATATACGTACTGTGTTGACGGGATCAAACTTGTTATACTATTAGTAAATAAAGTACCTGCGTTCAGATTTAATAAAGCTGCCCACAACACTCGCAGATTTAGATTGTTGACAAACGAAGTAGAAATTATCTTCAACGATATGTAATACATAATCATGAAGCGTTTTAATAGTGTAGTACCGTTTGCATTGACGATCAAATCCATTTTCACATATTCCAAGAGTTAACCACCGTTAACTATTACCAGATTTAATGACTACATGTACCTGTTCGACAGAAAAGCAATGCAGTGTGTTAAATTGGATCGAACCCGTTGGCCCTGCTTTAAATGATGTTAGCTGCTGATAGACCGTTAAGCACCAATACATTAATCCAATCAAGTCGACAGAACATTTAAAAGCAATACTCGGATGGGAGACTACATTATAAATCTGGCTAATTATATGTATGTTACTTGTTAACATATTGAATGTTTAAGGAACTAAATGCTACGGTCTCTAACGCTCCCTCTCATTTAATTCCTTTAAAATCCAATATGACAGCAATAACTTATAGATATTCTTAGGCTATGCAATTTTGCTCATGGAAAATTATAATTCGTATTGCATTAATGAGTTTTCGTAGTGTGTAATAAATAATCAAACGAGAACACTGCAGAAAGCATGCAACAGAACAGCATCAATATGCGATGTTTTATACAATAATCGTATCTAACATTGGTGTTGATTTCTTATATTGGCATAAGAAATCAGACACATCCGCGTGTCCTATGAAATCAGTAAACTTGTTTAATAAATATATTAACTTTCACACGTGTTTGATCCTCTAGTTCTCATTACATGTACGTGATATGACGACCGTTTGAATCGTCCCGATTAGACGGTTCAAACGAGAGGTCATTATATATATATATATGAGTGCAAATAGAAAAGATGCACTGTTTTAAGTTGAAATTCTTTATTGACTATTGACAACGTCATGGCCGCCTGAAGATGTTATTGACACCGGTCGTGGGAGGGGGTCAGGTCATACTGGTGTGGCGAGGACCTGGCATTAGATCAGGATTATTCTGATTTCAGGGCTGAATATATAGATTTTGTATTGTAAATATTCAGTTCTGATTTGGGATCCTCCCCCCCCCCCCCCCACCCCCCCCCCCCCCTATTTGTTAAGGTAATATATGAGATTTAGTACTAAACCCATTGACCCGGCCTTACATGACCTTAGTTAATGATAGGCCGTTAAACCCCAACAATCAATCAAACAAACTACACCTGTTTACTCAAAATCCAGTAGCCGATTTCACCACAATTGCTAAGCATACTTATCTAGCTATAAGTATACTTTGAGGGAGTAATTATTTATTTTTCCTGAAATACATTTATTTGATATACAACTAACAACTGCATATAATATTTTATTTGATGATTACAAGCATGCAGAGTTATTATACTGAGTTTATTTTATTATCACAGCCATAATGTGATAACGTAATAAATTCAGTATAATAACAATTAATAAATTTATAAATTGAAAATTTCTTCCTCAAAGTGTACTGAGCAAGATAAGTATACTTTGCAATTTTGGTGAGATCGGCTACAGAACTACAAACAAATAGTTTTCTTTTACACGTTCCTATTTTTTATTAGATCTGATAGCAACTGTTTTCTAATAAGTGGTGTTTTTATTTTAAATATCATACCCGTTTCTTGTGGCTGTGTGCGTAAAGTGTATGTTGCACTCATAAGTGGGCCATATTGCAAATAATTCCAGCACAAAAATATTTACACAATTCCCTAACATTTGATTGGTTCGTTGCAAGTCTCCGTCCAAAATTTATATCCCAGTAAACTCCATGCCGAATACTTTCCGTAACCGTCAGGCGCAGTTAAAATAATTCTTAAGAAAACGGAAAATAAACACATTTTCTTAATGAATGTATTTAAAATGCTGGAATTATACGGAATGAAAGGCCTTTTTGTGGAATTTATCGGGGATATAAACTTGGAAAAGTCGCGGGAATACTGGACGAGGCCTTCCGGCCTTCGTCCAGTATTCCCGCGACTTTTCCAAGTTTATACCCCGATAAATTCCACAAAAATGCCATTCATTCCTATAATGAAGTACATAAATCCGTGTCTCCTGCGGGGCTCCGTACATATCGGATTGTGTCATTATGTCAGACCGTGTTGAGGGTTGAGTATGAGTTCATATGACATATGGCGACGCAACCAGAACAGTGTTATCCTACGTATATGATGGTACTATTTGAGGGTTTTTTCTTTGCAAAGCAGATCAAGCAGGGAAGGATCCATATGGGGTTGGGTTATGCAAATGATATGATATGTTTTTGGGGCGCAGCTACGGTTGTTTCACGGCTTGTCGCTATATACGAAATGCTGTTATTCGAATTTAATTGCGGCAACATAACGTTTATCAGTTGTTATTTGGCTAGATGACAATTCGTTACACTCATTCTGAAGAGGAGAGAATGGAGAAGATAATACACGGCGGTATGGTATTTTCCCATATATTAGTGAGATACAGTGAGTGACGTGTTTTTGCCATTATTAGGCCGGCAGTTGCTCAGCCTAAATAATAAATACTGCTTAATATGGCTTTATAATTTATACAGTTAATACACTATCGCCTGCGCTAATATTGCCAATATCTTCGTGATTTCAAAATACTTAACTATTGTGCTTGAAACCAAACAGCTTTATTGGCTGAGCCTGAGCTGTAATACAGCTCAGGCTCAAACAATCAAACTGCTTGATTGCGAGTTGACATTGCCAACAGATGTTCAGAAATGCTGATAATCTGGGCAAGATTAACGCAGGCGGTTGTGTACATCAATGTGGATAGATAGATAGATACATGTAGCATTATGAAGCAGCTACATGTCACAGATATAAAAAGCAAAATCCCCAAACGTATGTCACTGTGTTAGAATGTCATATACTGTACCTGAGTTTTGTATAACGTTGATGTCACCAACATGTCAGAAACATGGGTGTGCAGTTTCTCCAGTTAAATAGTCCGGCAACAATATGGCGCAAAGCAAAACGTTTCTCATTACAAATGGTCATGGCTGAATTGTAATATTCAGTTCCGATTTTGGGACCCCGCCCCCATTTGTACAGGTAATATATCGGATTTAGTACTAAACCCATTGACCCGCTCTTAAATTACCTTAGCTGTTTATAGACCGTTAATCCCCAATAAATAAACAAACAAAATCAGAACAAATGGAAAGTTAAAATATAGGTAATTTCTTCGCGAAAGAAATATTGTATTATTTCAAACTTAACACTAACCAGTGTTGGCGCACATCAGACATCAATATGACAAGTTTTGTCCTGGCGAGTAACATTATTGAACAATATTCAGTGAGGGTAAATTGCTTGCTATAAAATCTACTAAACGACTAGTATACCGATATCCGAATATATTTACATGCACCCATCAATTCTGTTTAAAATAAATCTTCAAATGCATACAGCAGTGTCATTATATACATTACTCACTTAACCACATACATGTACAGTATTTAATTATGTTTGCACCAATCAATTAAGTTTAGCCATTACAACGTTGAATATTATATTTTCCATTTTTATCATCATAAACATGAGTTGATCACACTTTAGAATCATTCCCATTGGAAATGATTATAAAGTGCTGTCAAACCATGTTTTATTGAGAAAGAAGAACAAATATAAGGAAACAGCAGGCGACAATTGATTTCCCGCAAGCTAAGGATACATACGCCATTATCATTATACACATGCTCAAGTAACCTTATCCATCTCCCATTTCCGTAGTTACGCAGCTACTGCAGTAACTTGATTGGAGCATTGCATACACCATATAGCAATACATGTAGTTCAATGCTCAACTTTGATGTATTCCCATACAGACATTTCGTTACATAATATATATTAATTCATGCAAATTTCATGCGAACGTCATTCTCTTGCCTGTTAAAGTCACATTTACTACTGCATAGTATATCACATATCGATAGTGTACGATATTTTAAAGTCTGTAAAATGTAACCTCTCTAACATGAACACACTGGAACACTATACGTTGTATACATTCAGGTATATTAGCTACCATAGACTATCTGTTGGTGATTGGTCATACATTATAGTACAGATAACTCCATCGAGATTAAACTCACTCCTGTTTGATGGGTGTCCAGTGTAGAGAGGTTTTGCTCTACATGTAATATATTCAGAAGCCCGTCCTACAAGCCGTGTTGAATCGACTCGTCTCTGGTAGAATGTCCTCATATGGAGCCATATACGTCAGCTCATCCCGCACCTATAATAAATAAAGACAAGACATTGTGTCTCGGATATGACCAGAAAGTGATGAAACAAATAAGAAAATATATTATTATATGACTGAGAAGTCCAACCAATGCGATTTCCCAATAGAGGGTCACATGATTGCGGACATATACACATCGCATGCGAGACGAGTCCAAGAGTGATATTCTAAATGTGATATTGACCTGGATGCGCGAGTCACTGATCACGAAACGGAAACGTAACACGGGTCAACGACGAGCCAATTGAAAAATAACAACGCATGTATAATCATCCAATCAGCAACAAGCTTATAAATGTACTTCACACTTGACAGCAAAATGGATGCAAGGTAAACTTGTACATACATGTCAATCGGGTTTCAGCTTAGAAGTGTATACTATTCTTGTGGAATTGTATCGTATTACTCAACCCAGTTGTTCCTATACGTTGCTTGGGATAAATCTGGGTTGTGGTAAAAATGAAATATATATATATTATACTGAAACGATTGTCGGGAATAGTATGACGTAAATGATGTCACGTTGATTGCTATGTGGGATTATATGAATAATAATCATAATACCTGCTCCGTCCTGGTGAACACCCGGACGAGGTTTTTTCCAGCCAATTTCATGAGGTCCTCATCTGTATAGTTT
This sequence comes from Conchocele bisecta, assembly GCA_029237695.1. NCBI lineage: Eukaryota > Metazoa > Mollusca > Bivalvia > Lucinida > Thyasiridae > Conchocele > Conchocele bisecta. The sequence goes on from CM055281.1 coordinate 59,444,276, forward strand.
CTATTAACGAGTTCGGCAAACAACGCGGGATATGTAGACACGTCCTCTAGTCCAACGGGTATCCTGCAGAAAACAGAAACCGAATACGTATTCAATGAATGAGACAAGCCATGTGATATTGTACGTCAGAAGGTGTGCGATTTTTCAAAATCGCTATTGACAGAAACTGTGATATTTTTCTGTAAATGACGTCCAGCGTTGACGAAATGTTCAGAGCAAGTTGATCTCAATATTTCGTCAACTTTGGATGTCATAAACGGAAAGCATTTTTCTTGAAGTATCGCTTATCTTCTTATGTGGATAATCACTTGGCTCGTCTCATATGTACGTTGTTCTTGAGCACATGACGATTGGCAACTTTTAAACACATTTGGAAAAGACGTGTCTGGTTTAGAGAGACTCCACTGTAATTCCAGCATTGTAAGAGCGTCAATACTTTTGACTGTCTTGCAATGCTCATACTGGCGTTACAGTGGAACCTCTCTAAACCGGACACCCTGGGGACCTCCATGATCCGGCTGAGAGATATTATACACACTGCAAATGCGGCATAAGAGCACTGCGAAACAACCAAGCAAAGGTTCGACATACAAACTGCATGGTGTCCGTCTTAGAGTAGTGCCATTTTAATTCAGGCATATGAGCACAACCAAATATGTTTGGGTGCTACGCATTTCAATCAGAAACATACTCAATGAGGCAAATCGACCTATGCACGGATGCTCGGGTTTTATTATATGTGAACAGCAGAAATAGATTATTTCGCCTCGATTCGGGTATTATATTTATCATAACTTCCTTATTATTACACCTATAGTGATGCATGAAACGCACGGGCGGCTCGAAAGTGTGCAGTATCCTCGACTGTTGGCCATTTACTGATCTTTCAAGCCAGTTGCCCAAACAATTTGCATCAGTTTGAAACTAAAAACAACTCAGATTTTGGCGTGATCAAGCTGACAGCATTGAATGAAAAATATACATTTCCGAAGAGCAATGATCATAAAATCAGCTGCGTTTGGTGTTCACATGGCAAAGTCAAAATAGTTTTAGATCCGTTGTAACCCGGATAATCGTATGTAGTCGACAAAGGACACAACAATGTGCTATCAGTCAGTGTGTCAGAATTTGGCAACTATAAAGCTTAATGTTTGCCATTGGCAGATCCGATACTTACGTTGGTACCCCGTCATAATCTGCACCTATACCCACATAGTCCACACCGATCAGATTCTTGATATGGTCTATATGATCTGAAATGCACTTTATTATTATTATTGATATTCCCCAAAAAAGACACTGTACGTCGGCAACAGTCATATAGCGTTCCACATAAAGGTGACAACAGTGCGTGGTTGCCTATTGCTATTACAGAATGTATATCTGATATTTGACGAGTATTCATAATTTATTACTGCAAGAGAAAAGAAAATTTAAATAAATTAAACAAATTTTCTTTCCATTGCACTTCAAGTTAAAGGTACATGCCCACTCAGTAAACACAAAATGTTCTTTATAGGAATTAAATAAGTGTATAATTGTGACACTATTCCACCAGTTCTAAAAATTGCAAGTGCCCGGAAAACAGATATAATCATTTAGCAATATATATTAGACTGATAGTGACGCGTGTTGGTATCAGGCTATTTTCATATGCAAATGAGGCATGATATTATTTACTTTTGCGTCACCTGAAAAAATAATATTTTCGACAGATTATAAAGTATAATCATTGCACATCAAAAAATAAATACCGATAATAAATAGTAATGTCCGTTAACATTTTAAGGAAACACGGTTATCGCCCCTGATAACAGTGTGAAAATTTTCGTCTAAAATAAAATGTATAATAATTCCAATTAATACGTGGGGTAATGGTGAACGAATGTTTATTTTGCCAGAAAATATCATACGTACAGAATATACAAAAGTATCTGTATCACTATATTATAACCTACTGCGTGGGCATGTACCTTTAACGATCATAAGTATGTGTAAATCGGTTTTCATGTTATTCCAGGTAAGGTAATTCTAATTTCAGGGCTGAATACACATATTTTCGATGTACATATTCCGTTCTGATTTTGGGATTCCGGATCGAACCCGTTGGCCCGGCCTTAAATGACATTAGTTGTTGATATGCCGTTAAAAACCAATAAACAAACATTTCCGCTTCAATCCACGATGTTGTGCGTATTCAATTATAATAACTAATATTAGTGTTGATTTAGTACCGGAATGGCATTATGACACTGCGTAGTGTAGTCTCGTTCGTTATGAAATCAGTAAACTCGTTCATTAAATATCATATTAAATCATCACTTATGTACGATGCTCTTTTTATTAAACGTGTTTATTGATTTCAGTAAACTCGTTCAATATCAGATCGTAAATCAGTACTCATGTTACGTCCTCTATTTTCAGCGTCGTTATCATACCTGCTACCTGTGACAGCGTGGCAACCGATTGGTTACTGGGCGGGCAATTTATGTAGAGGTCGTAGAAGTTTACCATCACAACCCCGCCATTTTGTTTCTGAAATGAAGCTGTTGGTTATTCCTATGTATATGCAAATTTAACTCGTTGCAGAAAACAGGTGTGTTGACCAGTACAGCTTCAATGTATGACGATATGTGTGTGTAATAAATACAATCTGAACATTTTAGTTGATTTACTATTATGATGCTTATTAAACTCGTTGATAGCCTCGTTTAATAAATATCATATTAAATAATCACTTATATAAGATCCTCTATATATTACCGTTAGCTGCAAGACGTCATCCTGGACATTTCTATAATGATTACACAGCGTAAACGCCGACGAATGGCTATATATAACCGGCGCCTTGGTGATATTCAGGGCATGTATCATCGTTGCCTTGGCGACGTGTGACAGGTCAATCAACATGCCGAGTCGGTTCATTTCCTGGATCACTTTCTATAAAGGAACATTATAAGAAGTGAAACCCAATTGGTGGACGGGGCGGTGGCGCACAAAGACTACATATGAGACACGCCGTGTGATTTTGTACCTTCGGACACCTGCGTAATTTCATGAAATACGTTTACGAAATTTGCAATATTTTCCGTAAATGGCGTCAAAAGGAGACACAATGTTTAGAGTGTATGTGTATATTCCGTATGTACTCTGAAAATCTTGTCAATTTTTAATTATATTTATGAGATATATTGTACATTTTGTACACATGTTTCGTGAAATTACGCGGATGTCCGAATGTACGAAATCTCATGGCGGATTTCATATTTGCGACAAGACCATGTTTGTGTTCTTTTCATTTAAAGATGGAAATTAGCTCGATGTTCGTCCACAAGTGAGAATGCTGCATACGTTTTGCCATTGTACATTATCTAACGAAATGGCTCCATTCGCTATGTTGTGGTCCGAGAATTGTCATTCAATGTATATTCCACACAATGTTTCCCTGAACAAAATGCGAAATAATGAACATTTTCCTTAAAGAAAATGCAGTATGCTAACTGTTATAGAAATAATGAACATTTTCCTTATGCTAATCGTTATAGAAGTAGTACAGTGAAACCTCTCTGAATCGCACACCCTGGGAGGTCCCAAGAGTCTCCGGTTTAGAGAGGCTTCACTGTAAATCAGACATTCAATCATTCTGAGCCATAGGTGTGTGCTATGCGATCACGAACAGACATTATCACCTGAGATAAATGACCAAGCAGCTCACTTTTCATGATGTCCGGTTTAGAGAGGTTTCACTATAGTAGCCATGACAACGATGGGCATATCAAGCGTTTTGTAACTATCAATGCAATATGGGGACTTCCATAGCGTGATAACACTGCTTAATCGATGTACAGTGGAACCTCTCTAAACCGGACACCCTGGAAGGTCCCCAGGGTGTCCGGTTTAGAGAGGTTTCACTGTAGTATCCATGACAACGATAGGCATATCAAGCGTTTTGTAACTATCAATGCAATATGGGGACTTCCATAGCGTGATAACACTGCTTAATCGATGTACAGTGGAACCTCTCTAAACCGGACACCCTGGAAGGTCCCCGGGGTGTCCGGTTTAGAGAGGTTCCACTGTAGACATATGACCTTGCAAAAACATGCGGTTGTGCTTTGCGAATTTGAACAGGCGTTATTATAAGAGATAGATGACAATGACATCATTAACATTAAGGACACAGAGACTGCCTGTCTGTCCGGTTTAGAGAGGTTCCACTGTACATGTATTATCTCCAGTAATTAAAACAAACTGTTTTCACTAACTTTTTAACTAATAGTGTTCGTGATACACATCGCACAGTAACAGACCTGATGTGTAGGAACATAATACTCAAGTATACTGGTAGGTGGCTGGTGAGAGCATGTGATTGGTAATTTAACGATCGTGGTTCATTCTTACCGGAATCCTGACCGGACACCTAGTTTGGCCCTCACGTACGTCTTTGGCTTTCTAGTATGTGAGAGTTGTTTCTGGTCATACCCATTATGCAAGTATTACGATTATTCGTAATCCTATTTTAGGGGAAGGGGCCAAGTGTGGTGTGCAATGGACCTGGCACCAGGTCTGGTTATTTTAATTGCATGGTTGAATATGTATGTTTTCGATGTAAATATCCCGTTCCGATTTTGGGACCCCACATCCCCAATACAGCAGGTTATATACGGGATTGAACCCGTTGGCCCGGCCTTAAATGACCTTAGCTGTTGATAGGCCGTTAAACACCAATCATGAACATGGAGCAAGCGAGAAGGCGAGAAACACGGACATCATCATCATCGAGTACACTGATATTTTCATCGATTACCTCTCCAAATGGTGTTAAACCGCCGTGTTTCTGTCCGTCTGTTGTAACGTTATAGTCAGGTGTATCCGCAACCCAGTTGTCGGCCCTATAAATGATTAAAATCAAGGTCAAGGTCACAGAAATAGTTCGCACATGCATTTTGGAAATAATAGTTCTTTATTTGTTAACCACAAAGTGGGTAGGACTTTAGTATAAGCTCTGGCACAGGGGCTGAAGTTTGACATATAAAGATCACAAGCGACTTTGATCCAGTGCTAGTCTTACTCTTACACCATGATCCTAGTACGAAAGAACGAACCTGTTTTCTAATCCTGTTCTCAATTGTATGTATATCACTTGCCATACTTTGAAATAAATATTGTTTAAGCTAAAAACCGGACCATGCTCTTCTCCATTGATTTCAGGAAACTAAACAACCGCACCACCGAAGACGCATACGCGGTTCCGAAAGTATTTGATACCTGCCACTTGTCGTAAGTCAAGTATAAATGTATGTCTCCTAGTTGGATCTACGGAGGGACAAACATGGCAATTATCGTAGAGTGGTCTATAGAAGAATATGCTTACTGCTACAATGTATGTTCTTGCCTGATGTGTGTATACACTATGTAATAATTAAGTCTAATTCATGTGCGCTCTTCTAGTTTAATTTTACCCACCGATGCTATTATCGTCATTCCATCAATATTTAAGGAGGCATGGGTCGTGCGGTCGTGTATGCCAGTAAAGTTTTTTTGTCGTAAAATATGTTTAAGCCAAAGTTGTTAAGCCGACAGCGAACAGCTGCCCAGCACATACGCTCGTTCTGGAATCGTGATCGACAGCCTGCGATGTGTATCAACTATTTACACGGGTCGAAAATAGAGATACGCAAATGAGACAATTGAACCCACAAATCCATGCAAAAAACTCTAAAAAAACACACAATACACATCATGATGGCTGTATGAATTGTATGTGGTCACTGACAACAACAATAGTATTATATATATGACGGATACCAACAGATTCGTTATTCTACGACTAAACTAAAATGTTTCACATTAGCCATGTTCTGTTGTAAAAAATTATTGGATTTACATGTATTGAGCATAGGCTGCATATGCAACCAATGCTCAATAAATGTAAATGCATCAATTTAAATTTCCAGACGATCCTAAATTTGCACATACGAACATTTTAGTCGTACGAAGTTTTGTGAAACGGGCCCCTGAAGCGCAGGAAACCACTTACGAAATATCCATCATTTTCTTCAACCTGGATTCTAGTTAAAAACTCCATCGACTTTTCATTAGTTGTACAACTTTACATGGTATTTTGGAACGACACAGAGGGTAGAATGTCGTCACATACAAGGGCGTCTTACACAGAGGGCGCTATATAGTCACCTACCATGGCTAGTTGCGAACAATAACTCTTGCAATCTACGGAGTTCGCAAGAGTTACTGTTCGCAACTAGTACCAGGGCGTGTTACAGCTGTGGGTGATGGTCATGTAGCGGACGCCGAGCTGGTAAAACATGCGCAGGTTGCCGAGGCTGCTGTCGATGGAGTGGCCGCCCTCCAGCCCCACCAGGCTGCCAATCCGACCTTCACTGAACGCGTCCAGGATCCCTGGATAGAGGAAACAACAACTTCATTATAATTGAGACACGCCATGGACTTTTGTACCTTCGGACATCTGCGTAATTTCAGGAAATACGTTTATAAAATTTGCAATCTTTTCCGTAAATGGCGTACTCTGAAAATTGTGTCAACTTTTGACTTAATTTATAAAAAATATTGTAAATGGATATTGACATTAATGTACATTAGCTTTCGCAATGAGCAATATTCCTGGAGAACAATAGAGATCATGGACCATAGCTAATAGGCCAGCCATATATAACATTATTTAAACTTAGTAATGTGATCTCCAACCGACATATTCTGTCATTGACTCTCTGGAAATAGTAGTTCTAAGGTGAGGTAGTCATGATTTATATATTTATGAAATTTATTTATGCTAACACAATTTATTACTTACCCTAGTTTCTCGACCAATGCAAGAATGGCATTTCGTCTCAATTAATCGCATATTGCAATTCTTTCGCCAATATGTATTAAAGTAATCATTAAATGTTCAGCGCTATATTTAAAACTGATGTTGTGCCATGTTGTCATCAGTTCACGAGACGCAATCCATATTACTGCCCACACACGCGCTTACTTAGTGTCACACATCAAATCGCATAGTAGCATAGCAATTCGAAGTCACGTTTAGGGCGGTGCTTCGCGACTGGGCTGGGTAAACAATAAGTAAGTTATAGTTCATATGTTTAATTTTTAATAAACAATTTATCAAAATTTCAATAAGTGAACTATAACTGTAACAAACATCTACGTCTGGGTGTGTATTTTACAGCTTATAGACGATACATACACAAACTATGTAGGCTTACCTTGTGCTGTGGTAACGAATCGGAATGTGGCGGGATATTTGGAGACGAATTTCTTGATGGTATCTAGCTGATCCAACGACATGCGCACTGCGTCCTTGTATTGGCTGCTGCACTCCACGTAGCATGACCAGAACTGAAAAAGGGGGAAATAATCAGAGTAGTAACCTAATATTGAACGTATAGTGTCAGCTTCATCAATGATCTTCATCTTATCCTTGAAGAACTGAAAAATAAATGCACCAACATGCTAGCCTCGGAATTCCTACGCGTTTCCTATCCTTGGCTGATTACCATTGTTAATGACCACATTGTGAAGTTGCTCCCACCCATTCATTTATCACTTATTTTTTTATTATGTTTTTCTAAAAATGTTGTACTCCATTTATCTCATTACCATGATTAAATCAAGATGCTTAATACAACAAAATATGAATATCATCATTTGCATTGCATGCCACCTTTGAATTATAGCAGACACGCTGTCGCCTTTTTGCCATGCACTATACGTATGTACTCATATACCTGTCTCAGATTTAAAAAATAAAGATGTGTGCTGTTCTGTTGTGTTGAACAAATGAAGATAAATTCCCTATCGGTTGTCACCTGGGCTCCTAGTTTGCCCTGTCGGAGGCGCGGGATATCCGTCTGGGAACTCATATGCGCATTATCCACCGTCGGACTCCAGACATTCCGTAAGTCAGTGTTCAGGTCCACGGAGTAGACCTTATTCTGGGCCTCACGGCGATAGCTCGACGATAAGTCGTTGTGCCTGAAACAAGGTTATGTTAATCCACCGAGTGGTGACCTAGTTGCGCACAGAAACAATTACAATCTGCTCTTGTTACGGACGGTATGGGGAGTATATTACTAGAGTTACCGCTCGCAACTACTAGTAGTTTGGTCCGTGTACCACTGGTTGTGGAGGGAAGAACTTAGTGTCGACTTGACGGCGGTAACTCCACATTACGTCAATGTGCCTGAAACAAGTTGCTAAAGTATCAAGTGGGACCGTATACCCCTGGTTGTGGAGGGTATACATTATTGTCGACTTCACGGCTGTAGTTCAACACTAAACAATTGTGTCTGAAACTAGTTAATGTTATGTATCAAATAGGACCGTACACCGTTGGTTGTGGTCACAGGTGACGGGGAAAAAATGACATGACAGTACATATATATAGTATATTATCCCGTCAACACAGTGTGTATGTGCCGTGAAACACGGTGCCGTGAAACATTTTTGATATCCAGTCAATACTATTTTTGCATTTTACAGCCATTTGTAGGTGTCGACGGGATAAATAGAATAGTAGGTTAGTGCCGTGAATGGGAAAACATATCTGGCGTGGCACGGAAACGGGATGTTTGTTTGTCCTGAGCCTTGCCAGATATTTTTTCCCATTCACGGCACTAACCTACTATTCTCTATCTATTTTCCTTATTTCTGAACCAAAGTATACGTTGTGACCACTCATTTTAACCGTCTCGGCGAGACGGTTCGAATGAGTGGTCACAACATATACTTCTGATGAGAAATAAAGAAATTATTGAGCCTTGCCGGATATTTTTTCCCATTCACGGCACTAACCTACTATCTATTATCTTTACAAGTAACAACAGACCATCAGATTAGTTGTTCCCATCACCTGTGGTTGTGGTGTGCACGTTGTATGGCGTTTATGAACTGATGATGTGCACAGTCTACTATGGAAGCGTCCTGGTGCCAATGCTAACATTTTTATATCTCCTAATTAGTGCCAATGCCAACATATGTTTTTATCTCCTAAATATGAATAATACTAAGTCCTAATTAGAAGATAGTAACTCCTAATGAGAAGATATATTATCTCCTAATTAGGACTTAGTATCTCCTATGAGACGTATTATCTCATAATTAGTATTTACTATATGTGCCAATGCTAAAACATGTTTTATCTCCTAAGTAGGAGATACTAACACTTAATTAGGAGTTACTATCTCCTAATTAGGACTTGTCATCTCCTATTAAGACTTAATATCTCCTAATTAGGAATTACCATCTCCTATTAAGACTTACTATCTCCTAATTATGACTTATTATCTCCTAATTCGGACTTATTATCTCCTAATTAGGAGTTAGTATCTCCTAATGAACTTACTATTTGTGTCAATGCTAACACTGTTTATCTCCTAATTATGATAGTCTAACTCCTAATTAGGAGATAAATATATTTTAGTATTGGCACCAGGACGCTTCCATAGTGTACCATAGTCGTCGTTGTGGCTGAAACAAATAAATGCTGTTTGTAGAGCGGTGGATTTTGTTGCGTTCGTTTTATCATGTATCTGTTACACTAGCTACAATAATTCGCCTCCGATATGTTATCTACGGCTACAATTTGACCCATTCAACAATAAAAACATGTTGCATGTAGGTAAAAATTTAGTAAACTGTATATTTTATACCTTTAAACGAATAATATTTTATGTAGAAATAGTAAATTGCCAAAAATAATAGAACAGGGAATACTTTTCTCATGGAAGCCATCTTGTCTCTAGTTGTGTTCATCATTCAACACATAACGAAATGAAGCTTTCAAATGTACAAGATATACATGTAAATGTCAGATAAACACAGTGACACTGTAAAATAACCAATTTCTGCATGTGTATGTTTGTTCTTTATTAATAATGTATTGATACAGCTTGGACAGTTTTATATCGCTAACATCAAACACGCCCGATAACCGATTACAAAAATCACTCTTCCATGCGTTCCATTAAAGAGATGGGGTTAAATTGCTCGCGTGAAGTATGGATACTTTTGATCGGGTTCATTGCCATTTACCCAACGAGATAACGTCTGTTCCTGGTCGCAAAGCACATAGGCGTATATTGCAGTAGTCATCTGCCTGTTATTCCGTATAACATATCTAAACCGGACACCATGGGAGCCTCCCAGGGTGTCCGGTTTCGTGAGGTTCCACTTCACTATACTGCCCTAGTCGAGGATCGAACCAAGGCCGTTTGTTACCAAATGCTCTAACCGGAAAACACAGATTGAACCTAAATGTATATAGTTGCAGATATGTGGCTGTGACAGGAGAAATGGGGCTTATGGGATTTGTGACCAGTGCACCTCTAGATCAAATATCATACTCCTGTACGCTGATAAACTATCTATATTGCTTGTTAGAAGTATGACAGGTGTGTCATCTATGGAATGTCCGACAGTGCAGATCCTGATCAGACTGTGCTGATGCACATGCTGATCTGGATCTACACTGGTCGCCAAACCCATAAGCCCAAGTTTTCCAGTCACAGCCACATATTAGTATAACGTTTGACACAGTCATACTTCTCCGGTAACATTACTTACAACAACACTGGCTGCCATTTGTACGAAGGTGCATTTCTTAATGTTAAACTGGCGTATTCATTATCTGACTGGTTCCTTTGGCCTCATTCATGCATGTTTTTGTCCTTGCCATGTATTTGTCTTTGTTGCCATGAAATTCAAAATAGGCTTCAATATTTACTATTTTGAGTGTTTGCATAAACAGTGTCAATAAAATCGTCCAAATATCATAAGTAGGATAAGTAGGATATGTGAAACCGAGATTGTGTTCCAGATGCATGCTATATACAGGGGCGGATCAAGCATTTCGGGAACGGGGGGTTGTCTAGTTGCGAAGGTGTTCTTGCAATCTACTCCCGTACCGTCCGTAGCTAGCTACGGACAGTACGGGAGTAATTGCAAGAACTGCCGTTCGCAACTAGGGGGTTGTCATATTTTCGAGCTCTTCGAAATGCACTTTCCTGTGTTTTACGGCATTTAAATTCGGACTCCAACTGGTGGTAAATTGAACTGTGATCTCTGTAAACTCCGTGGCTAAACGGGAGGGGGGTGCAACACCGGAACCCTCCCCCACCCTCTAGAGTCGCCCGTGATATGATAACTGATTGCTGAATCGCGGGTAGTATTATATTACGTATGTAACATTCCCAAATTGGCGACATTACCACATGTCAATGATTGCACCATTCTACTTCAATCCCATTGGATGCTATTCTTGATACTCCTTAGTCCCTTATATACTATTGGTTGCTGATTACGTATTTAGAATATGGAATTGCATTAAAGATACAATTATTTATGAGATCATTTAATACCTTAATTAATTAAAGTAATAAGTAAGAGTTTCAGAATTTGAATTTGTTAATTAAATCCCAGCAACATTATACATTTGGCTATGTGTATGTCTAAAATATATGATGCCTATGAGTTTCAATGACTGACGTCTGGCTGTAGAATGCGTTTAACAGAATGGTGTAATCAGATATTAGAATACTCCAATTGATTTGATCATATTCCATTAACTTTATTCAGTATTCCATGATTTACTTTACGTTCTGACAGTCAGATGTTCAACCAGGCAGATTTTAATGTAATTATACATAGACATGTCGTGATAAATAATAACAAATACTGATACAAGTAATAGTTACATAATTACAATTATATGATACAAGTAATAGTTGTGTAATTACAATTATATGATACAAGTAATAGTTGTGTAATTACAATTATATGATACAAGTAATAGTTGTGTAATTACAATTATCTGATAAAAGTAATAGTTGTGTAATTACAATTATATGATACAAGTAATAGTTGTGTAATTACAATTAATATGTAATACAGTAGAACCTCTCTAAACCGGACACCATGAAAACACATGTGATCATATTGTTGATGAGTTTCTCTGTCATTTTCTCGGGTGATAATGTCTGTTCATGATCGCATAGCACATAGCTATGGCTCAGACTGATCGAATTCCTGATTTGATTTACAGTGAAACCTCTCTAAACCGGACACCCTGGGGACCTCACAGGGTGTCCGGTTCAGAGATGTTTCACTCTATTTATATTTCACATTATTGAATTTATTATAAATGTTTTATGTAAATTAATTACAAATTCAATATGTGAAATATCGCTTACCTATTGTTTGTACCACACCGTCATTGAGCTCTGCCTCTAAACGTAATATCTAATCACGTGTGTCGGTCAAAACATGGTTTGCGTCTCGTGAAGGGACGATAATGCGTACCATCAGTTCTAAGTATAGCGCTGTACATATTGAAACATTTAATGATTAATTTAATATATATATTGGCGAAAGCGTCGCATATCCAATTAATTGAG
>CM055281.1:59457209-59476676 GCA_029237695.1 Conchocele bisecta
CCACCTTTGTGTGTTCAAGCCAACAACCACATTCACCTCTTCTGGCGTTTGCCACAAAACGAAAAATGTGAAGTAGAACATATGATATAATGTAGTTAATCATATGTAGAAAAGCAAGGGCAACGGACTCCTATCAATTATATTACACCAAACCGTAAAATATGTCAGTTTTCTGGACAGGTTTGTGCCTCTGTCTTTAGCATGAACCACCATTATAAATAGCTTAATACATAGAAAATCCCACAGTGATTCACTTTTACCTGGTAAACCACACAACACATACAATATATACCCACTATTGTACTCTGTTACTAGCTATCAAAGCCAGTGACATGTAAGCAGTTACCTGAGTGTATTGTGTACTATATATAGTATACAGTAACAAGACAATATTCACATATCTTATATTCATATATCACATATCTCTTATGAAGCAATATCATTGAAGCCAATTGTATCTATCTATGACCTAATGCCATAAGTTAGATCACGATTCGTCCGCATGTACAAGGAGATAATCCGCGAGCGTTAGCAAGCGGATTATCGATCGTACATGCGGACGAACGTGATCTAACTTAGCTACAATAATTCGCCTCCGATCTGTTATCTACGGCTACAATTTGACCAATTAAGAATGTGAGCAGCCGAAGTGCATACCCAAACCTGTTGCATGTAGGTAAAAATTTAGTAAACTGTACATTTTCCCATGTAAGCCATCTTGTCTCTAGTTGTTGTTCTACATTCAACACAACGAAATGAAGCTTTAAAATATACATGTAAATGTCAGATAAACACATTGCCACGGTAAAATAACAAATCCGCATATGTATGTTCTTTATTAATAATGAATTGATACAGCTTTGACAGTTTTATATCGCTAACATATCAAACACGCCGGATAACCGATTGCAAAAATAGTTCTTCCATGCGTTACATTAAAGAGATTGGGTTAAATTGCTACCCTCGCGAGAGGTATGGAGCGGGGTAGCAATTTTGTTTCTAGATCTAACTGTGTTCTCACATCCTCATGTCCATACATTGCCCATGTGCTGTGTAAATTCAGAAACAAAACTCGAAAATGTACAAAAGATGTGATATAGAGAATAGTAGGTTAGTGCCGTGAATGGGAAAAATATCTGGCAAGGCTCAGGAAACAGGATGGGCGAGGCTATGCCGAGCACATCCCGTTTCCGTGCCGCGCCAGATATTTTTTCTCATTCACGGCACTAACCTACTATTCTACTTATCCCGTCAACACATACAAATGGCTGTAAAATGCAAAAATAGTATTGACTGGATATCAAAAATGTTTCACGGCACCGTGTTTCACGGCACATACGGACTGTGTTGACGGGATAAAAAGGATTTGTGACCAGTGTAGCTCCTGATTCATAGCACATTCCTGTAGCCTGATAACGATATATATTGCAAGAGGAAAATACCACATTGTTTACGGGAAATTGCTATGATCTAACTGTGAAACGTTTTGAACGGCCCTCGTACACAGGTTGAAGTAACATACCAAGGCCTATGCATACATTAAATATACCTAAAAGTATCAATAAGTGAAAAACAAGTAAGTTAAACTTTGTTTACTGAATCTGGTTATGCCTATTATAAGAGTAGTAATATTACTGTCTGTTTCACGAAACCTTACCTAAATGTGAAGGCTACATGTATATAATTCCAGCACAAAAATATTTACACAATTCCCTAACATTTGATTGGCCCGTAGCAAGTCTCTGTCCAAAATTTATATCCCAGTAAACTCCCACGCCGAAGTACTTTCCGTAACCGTGAGGCGCAGTTAAAATAATTCTTAAGAAAACGGAAAATAAACGGATGAATGTATTTCAAATGCTGGAATTATAAGGAATGAATGGCCTTTTTGTTGAATTTATCGGGGATATAAACTTGGAAAAGTCGCGGGAATACTGGACGAGGCCTTCCGGCCTTCGTCCAGTATTCCCGCGACTTTTCCAAGTTTATACCCCGATAAATTCCTCAAAAATGCCATTCATTCCTATAATAAACAATGCATAAACTACTTTTGTGTAGGTATTAAATTTTATCAAAATTTAAGAATCAGCCTTCTTTTATTTCGTGACATTTGGTCCACTATTGATTTTATTGCAAACATTATTTTCCCCATGTTATGGAGGATGTCTATGGGGATTTAACATGATAGTGGACCGATCGTCAACATTCAACTTTTGTTTTCTTACTTAGATCAAATGTAAGCTAGAGTCTAGCCAGGATTGAGTCCATTTCCAAAATGTGTTGATCCTCCTCCAGGTTTCCCACCTCCTTTTCCTCCATGTTAAATTCCCATAGATAAATAATTTGTCATACTAAAATCAATATTTGAACATAGTTCACTAAATAAAACGAGGGCTTTTTCTTAAATTTGTATAAAAATTAATATTAAAAAAAAAAATGTGTTTGCATTGTGTATATACCGCCAAAAATATTGGGCAGGTTTCGTGAAAAGACAGTAGTGTAATCCTATTTCCTTTTAGTGGCTGGGACACGGGGACTACTGTGGTGAGCACCTGGCACCAGATCAGGTTATTATCGCCTCGCCGATAAACAAGAGCGTTAGTCCATGTACGTGCGTGCTTATGTGCATACATTGTGGCCAAATATTATCAAAATCCGTTCATAATATATTGAATAAAGAATTTTTGTTAACGCATTGGCCTTACAAACACAAGTCCTCAGTGACCTTGACCTTGAGCGGTCGGACATGGGTTATATGCAAACCAAATCACCATCCCTAGACGCACATCGTGGCCAAATATTATCAAAATCGGTGAAGTGGTTCATAAGTTTTTTGAAAAATGAAAGGTGTCACTAAATGTGCTTAACAATTAGAATGCTGGGAACGAAAAGTGTCGTTTGCTGTTGCTTAATACTTTGCCTTTTTTTCTCAATCAGTTCTAAAAATTACGAGTGCCCGCTTCACAGATATTAATCATTTAGTAATATTTAGTTTACTGACAGTGACGCGCGGTGGTATCATGTTTTTTTCATATGCAAATGAGGCATGGTATTTTTTAATTATTTATACTAGTTAAATGCGTCCCCTGAAAAAAACATTTTCGACAGACTATAAAGTATGATCATTGCATGACAAAAAATAAATACAGGGAATAAATAGTAATGTCCGTTAACATTTTAATGAAACACGGTTATCGCCCCTGATATCAGTGTGGAAATTTACGTCAGATATACAATGTATAATAATGCCAATCAATACGTGAGTTAATGGTGAATGAATGTTTATTTTACCAGAAACTGTCTCAGATGATGCCTCTGATATAAATAACATGTTGTGCCTACTGAGTGGGCATGTATATATTTAAATGTAGGTACTTTTTCATAAATACCCCTACTGAGTGATCATGTACCTTTAACTCTTTGCATTCTGGGAAATTTGTTGGCTATAAATAGTTCAAAAATAGTAGACAACAATTTCCTTAATAATATCATAAATATGTCTTGGAATTGCATTATAATTGAGTCCGGAGTTCTAATGAAATTCCAAGACAAATTTGCATTTACAAAGAGAAATAAGACGCATATTTATCATTTATTGGATAATAATTAGTATAGTTACAAACCTACTCTCGAGTATATACATTTCCATAGACTATGTCGGGATCAAAACCAGTCAGTGATTGGTTATTTCTCCATATGTTCTCACCACTCAATTGAACCGTCTCATCAGGACGGTTCAAATGAGTGGCAGCAACATATATTTTCGAGAAGAAATATTTAATACAGTATATTCATTTCCATAGAATATGTCTGGATTGAAACCAGTCTGTGATTGGCTGAGCCGGAGCACACCTGAGATGTTGCTCATGCTCAGCCAATCAGAATCATTACATTCATGTTCACATTTTGAGTACCGGTTATTAGAAGTTCATAAAGTTATCCTTGAAAATAGAACATTTTAGTTTGTATGCCCGAATGGACGGTGTCCCGCTCATTGTGAATATAAGTGTGTTGTCACTATGTCTATACGTCACGGACCGCGGTAGCACCACCCCGTCAGCAGACGACAGAACGACCCTGTGATGACTGCCGTCGTTCCGCAGGACGTGTACGTCCTGGGAAATGTAACAGCAGACGATAACATTGTCGTCCCCGTCAGCCATCAGCCCGAATGGATACTTCATGTCCTCGTGGTCCACACTGTAAACCAGGTCCCCACCATTGGTGAAGCACGCTATACGACCTTTGGGAATCCAGTCGGTGACAAACACGTGTCCCCGTGCACCGACAGTTATGTAGTATGGATTCATAAACGTGCCTGTACCGAGGGCGTCCTGTCCGATACACCGGGTCACCGTGCCGCGCCTGTCCAGGACCTGCACATGGCCGCCGCAGCCGGATAACGCCACAATGACGTAGATGTGGTCCCCGTGGATGGCCACACCCCGGCACGGCTGACTGGTCTTGATGGTGCGGCCGGCCCGGAGTGCGCCGTCAACGTGGATCCACTGGAGCTGACTACTGTTCTGTACGGACACGATTGCTCCATTGTCGCCGTCGGCCGCCACATCCCAGGGCGGATATTGTAACTTCAGGATTGTCTGTACGGTAAGGTTTCTATCAAGAAGGATGACCTGCCGCTGTCCGTGACCAGCGAGAATTATCCTCCCATCTGGCAGTACTGCCGACCCACTGATGGCGCCGTCAGGAACGTTAATGTCGGTCGACGACTCCACTTTCATGTCGCTGAACGACCTCCGGGTGAACGCGGGGCGGACTGGACCAGATGCAGACCCTGGTGGATCTACACCGTCGGCCTTTGTACGATCAATGTCCACCGTGCCTAACCGGTCAACATCAGTGAGCACATCGGCCAGTGCACGTAAAGGCTGGAATTTAATATTGACCGTATATATATCCTGTTCGAGATCAGACACCGTGGGTTCGAGCGATTTTAAAGTGTTGGACATTTTGTGAGCAGCAATTACACTGGTTACGCCATCGGCCGCGTCCTTAGCCTCGTCAGCAGTCCTCAGCTCTGTCTCCACTTTGGGAATTAGACTGTCGTACGCATTTACATGGTCTAGAATGACGTCCTTCTCGGCCGTGACGACTTTGTTCATATCTGCCAGCATTTCCATTGCCAGTCGTTCTACCAGTTCTACAATTTCCGTCTTAAACTGAATCACCTCGTCTTCTAACGACTTTTGTAGCTTCGTCAACTCCTCGACACTCTTCCCCCGCCCATTCTTCAGATTCCCGATCCGTTCTCTCAGTTCGGTCATTGACACCACGACCTCGGCCAGTCTCTGTCCGTGTCCAGCCGCCGCGTCAGAAATGGACGTTACCTGGCATTTCCTGTGACTGAGAACTTTACATACATCACATAAAATGGCATCATGTTTCTCGCAATACCAACGGATATCTTTCTCCGAGTGCTCCTCACAATATGTCAGAGGAAGTCTCGCCTCCCGCTCTCCCAATAACGGTAAGTCACTCCCGGAAACCACGGTGTGGTTTCGGGAAACTTTAAGTCTGTTGTGAATCGCGGCACAAGATGGACACATATACTCGTCACACTGCCGGCAGAACGTGTCCGCGTCTTTAACCAGTGCCGTCTCTTTACACGGACCACACTTCTTCACGCCGCCTTTCGACATCGTGCCACTATAGTTCCGCCCTCCAACACTCGCCATTTTGTCTTGTTTACACTGAGATTACGTATCGACTACATTGCACGCTAAATCCATGTCAGAATGATACGAGCTTTCAGGGTTGTATAAACTATTGACACGTGACTTTTAATCGCTGTGTATATCGTTCGATATGAAGAAACGTCATTTGACATATTACCTCACTTATAGTTTGCACTGTGCCCCACTTATTTCAGATATTGCAAGGTTTAACCCCAATAAGTTACATATTACCAGATTAATTGATTAACTGTTCGACATGAAATTGAAAATCAATACTCGGATGGGACATTGTATTGTACACTTGGCTGAACTATAAGTATGTTATTGTTCAAATATGGGTTTTTCAGGAACTAAATGATGCGGTCGCTAGCGCTCCCTCGCATTTAACTCCTTAACAATCCAATATGTGAACAACAACTTATACATATCTACATTTAATAGTTTATTGCTAGATTTTTCGGGCTAGTCATATTTGTGTTGTCCTCATTATACACCACCGCCTGCGCTAATCTTGCCAATAGTTGTCAATGGTTTTACCTCAAAATACTTGAGTATTGTTCTTGAAATCAAGCAGCTTGATTGGCTGGGTCTGAGCTGTGCTACATCTCAGGCTCAGCCAAATCAAACTGCCTGATTTCCAGTTAAGATTGCCAGTATATGTTAAGAAATGTTGACATCTGGGAAAGATTAACGCAGGCGGTTGTGTAATTGGGATCAGGTGAACAGTGTTCCCGGGTCACAAAAGTATTACGGCTATACAAATATATCTTTGTTATTGCGTAAAATGGGCTTTCACAGTCTAATGGCTCAGTGTAATAAAAATTCATAATACACTAGTGTAATAAATAATGAGTCAGCTACCGAACACATGTTAGGTAATCATTACAGCTTCAAATTATGATGATGTGCTTATGCAATAAATAAAATCTAACATTTGTGTTGATTTAATATGATATCATTCGCTTACAAGGTAAACTGGTGACTGGCAGGTAACCAGCCAATGTAACATGACGCTTCCGCGTGACACTCCACGAAACTCAACCAATCATAAGCTTAGCGATGACGTCATCAGGAAAACCGATCAACAATTAGACAATATGGCTTCCCAAGAAATGATAGAAATGTTTGTGCGATTGAATTGTCTGTCGTGACGCATTGGACGGTTTATTCCTCATTCCCCCAAATTTAATCTCCAGAATTCCTGATTACCCCAAGTCAGTTTTACAGGTAAATTAGAAAAGGCGAGACCCAAAACTATAATATGTTTCAAGAAATTACGGTTCTTTGGTGAATGTCAATTATCATACAAACCAACTATTTAAGTGATTTGATGTATAATTATTTGTTTACAGTTCCAGAACAAAATAAAATATATGATTGAAGAAATATAATTATGTAATTTGTGAAGTGTGTGTTAATTTAAATCAATTGCCATATTTGATATTTCCAAAAGGAACCCTTGAGTAATAATGATTAAAGAAAGTTCAAATAGGTGATTGATGATAATTGGGATAATTACGTTAATCAAAATAAAATTCCAATTTGCATATACATATATATATAGAGACATTCAGTTGTATATGTGCACCGGGTATGGAAGGTGTTCGAGCCAATTCCCACCCTTAAATATGAACCGAATGAATGTATATGTGCATATCTGCATAACTGTATGGTTCAGTGTATTATGGCTAATGCACAATTTGAAATTCAGTATGTCCACAACAAGCAGGGTGGACAAAGTCTTATTCTCGGCGGCTGCAGGTTTACGGTATGTATGGATGTACAGTGCAACCTCTCTACAAGCTACGTCCCAATTTACCATCATCCGCCGCCAATATCGAGTTAGAAGAAGAATGGACGCAGACAACATCCGGTGAGAAATTTCTACATGTCGACGTCGGAACCAACCAGAGAATGCTCGTTTTCGCGACCAGATCAGCTCTTCAACATCTCTGTGCCGCCCCTGTAATATATGGCGACGGGACATTTTACACCTGCCCTAGATTTTTCCATCAACTATTCACATTCCATGGATTCATCGACGGTGCGATGTACCCTCTAGTGTTCGCCTTTCTGCCGGGCAAGTCAACCGACGTCTACGAGACATTCCTCCTTCAACTACAAGACAAATGTGAGGGATACGGCCTACATCTCCAACCCGACGCAGTGTTTCTGGACCACGAGATGGCGTCACGTAACGCGGTTCTGCGAGTGCTCCCCAACATTGAAGCCGCAGGATATGTACGCATGCTCCAGTATGAGGCGGGTGGGGCTCGCCCAGTAAAGCGACGTCGGTATACACAAATCGAACTGAGGCTACGCGCCCTCAAGATGCGACTTGAGAACGGGGAGATGCGCACTATGGACTATGCGGACGAAGCATCGAAGCTACTGCACATATAGACAATCACTGTAGGAGACAATTATAATGTGTCAATGTTTCAATGTGCTGTCACAATATGTTTTTTGTTGAAAATATGAAATGTTCATACTTCGATTAAGGTGCGTAATTTGATCAATTTTGGGTTACATGTTGTTATCTCTTTTCTTAACTAAAAAATGGCAAGTTTTGGAATAAGACATATTGGAATCTTCACCGAAAAATGCAAGTTGAGAGACCAATTAGAATCGTCTGAATGAGACGATTTTGAAGCACTCACAACTTGACAGTTTTTATGAAGAAGTAAGAAAATAAAAAAAAATAAAAAAAATTATATCTTCACCAAAAATGTCACGTATCAATGTGCTGTTATTTATCTATGTACATTTAAAATAAGTAACTATAAAACATGATACACTATCATTGACTTTCTATTGTATTTATTTCCTCTCATCTTTAAAAAAATTAAGTTTCACAAGTTTACAACAGTTTCCAATACTGTTTACAATTTATAAGTTGAAACAGAATATAATGTTTTCACACCCTAAGGCTATGTTAATACTGGACAAATTCCTGATTACCCCAAGTACAAAATGACCATTTTTTATAAACTTGGGGGAATGAGGAAGACACCCATTGGACAGGTATAAATGTAGGTTTGATAAAATGTTCCATTGGAAACAATGTTGTTTCGATGCAAACTATTTCTTAACGGGCCCGGACAACGTAGAAGTGTAATTTGAAGCAGATGTTTGCGCTGTCATATAGTAGTATAGACCCGAAAAATGTTACCGAAGTATTACTTAAGATAAATGCGGAATTTTGTTGAACCAACTAATCTCTAGCTCGAAAACGTGTTGACATAGCGCATCGCGGAATATATCGTTGTGTAGGGCTAACATTTGCCTAACTTCTGCAATTGGCGGAAATGATATAAATCGGTTGATTGTTTCGTGAGAGTCCGTTGTCTTGAGGCCATCCTAGTACGGACCATTAAAAACATAGGCACCTTGTATTTTGTTCTAACAGGGAGTAACCTTTTATTTCAATTGATGTGTCTTGTATGTGAAAGGTGAATCTGGCTATGCGCATTATAAGAGTAGTAAGATTACTGTCTGTTTGACGAAACTTTACCTAAATGTAACGGCTATATAAACAATGCAAAAACTACACATTTTTTTAGATAATATTAAATTTTATCCAAATTTAACAATCAACCTTCTTTTATTTCGTGACTTTTGGTCCACTATTGATTTTATTGCAAAAATAAGTTTCCCCATGATATGGGGATGTCTACAGTATGGGGATTTAACATAATAGTGGACCGATTGTCAACTTTTGTTTTCTTAGTTAGATCATATGTAAGCTATCTAGCCAGGATTGAGTCCATTTCCAAAATTGTTCGACTCCTTCTCCAGGTTGTCCACCTCCTTTCCCCCCATGTTAACTTCCCATAGAGAAATAAGTTTTCATAGTACAATCAATATTTGAACATATTTCACTAAATAAAAAGAGGGCTCTTTCTTAAATTTGTATAAAAATATTATCAAAACAAAAATGTTTTTGCATTGTTTATCATATAGCCAAACAAATTGGGCAGGTTTCGTGAAAAGACAGTAGTGTGGTGAGCACCTGACACCAGATCAGGTTATTATCGCCTCGCCGATAAACAAGAGCGTTAGTCCATGTACAACCTGCGTGCTTGTGTGCATACAATGTTGCCAAATATTATCAAAATCCGATTATAAGATATTGAATAAAGACAAAAAAACTTTTAACGCATTTGCCTTACAAACAAGGCGAACAGAAGTCCTCAGTGACCTTGACCTTGGGCGGTCGGACGTGGGTCATATGCAACACAAATCACCATCCCTAGACGCACATCGTGGCCAAATATTATCAAAATCGGTGAAGTGGTTCATAAGTTATTGAAAAATGAAATGTGTCACTAAATGTACTTAACACTTAGAATGCTGGGAACGAAAAGTGTCGTCTGCTGTTGCATAATACTTTGCCTTTTTTCTCAATAAAAACATTATTTAACAGCACTTTAGAACCATTTCCAATGGAAATGATTATAAAGTACTGTTAAACCATGTGTTTCATGAGTAAACTGGCAAAATAAAACATAAACAGCAGACGACAAAATTTAATTCAGCATTGTCAGGGTTAAGAACGTACGCACGTATGAACATGGCCTAACACTATATCCCCTCTTGCCTGTCAGTGAGGGGATAACAAGATGGTAAGTGCGGTCACATGTGGGACCTACGACCCAATACGTGGCTCATTTGGAAAACGTTACCCACCCACCCATTTCCATACACTATAACTATAAGGTATAGTGTATGGAAATGGGTGGGTGGGTAACGTTTTCCAAATGAGCCACGTACAGTCTGTTTCACAAAACCTGCCCAAATATTACGGCCATATAAACAATGCAAAAACAATATATTTTTCGATAATATAAATTAAAGCAAAATTTAAGAATGATCCTACTTGTACTTTATATTTTGTTAAATTTGGTCAAATACTGATTTTATTACGAAAAAACAATTTGCCCATGTTAAATGGACATAAATGGGGATTTAACATGGGGACATTTTTATAATTTCAGAAATACTTGACCGATTTTCAAAATGTAACGTTACTTCATTTCCAAACTATATAACCAAGTTTCGAAGTTAAATACCATTAATGTTTGTTTTTTGACTCCTGCCCAACCTCCTTCACATCCTTTTCCCCCATGCTAAATTCAAATAGGAAAATATTTTTTTCGCAAAAAAATCATTATTTGATGGAATATTATCAAATAAAAATAATTTTATTATACATTATTATAATAACACTTTTTGGGGAGGGTGACCTTTTTTGTTATTGATGAAAAAGTATTTATATTTACATATTTTTAAGAGTTAATGTGTTTAATGGCCAAAAGTTCGTCGGCAGCAAAACGTGAAACAGACAGTAGGTCCCAGTCCTCCACCTGTGATCGGGGTGTCCAATAACATGTTTACCCCCTTGTTGCGCTTTTAAATCGTTTCACTATATTAAATATTGTTCATGTGTATACATGGTATGCAATTCTAACTTTGAGATCCCCCCTACCTGTGTGGTTGGGTGGGAGCATGCGATGGGTAATTTAACGATCGAGATTAACCCTTAACGGAATCCCAACCGGAGGCCTGGCTTGACCCTCAGGTACGACTTAGGCATTCTTGTTTGTGATAGTTGAATCTAGTTATACCCCTTATAAGAGTAATACCATTACTACTAATCCTATTACTTTTAGTGGCCAAGTGGCCAAGTGACTTGTATGGTATGGACCTGGCACCAGGTCGGGTTATTCTAATTTCTGATTTTGGGATTTTCCCCCAATGCCGGAAGTTAAATTGAACCCGTTAGCCCGGCCTTAAATGACCTGAGCTGTTGATAGGCCGTTAAACATCAATAAATCACATCTCTCCCCTGGGGGCCCGCTGTGAAGTTCAGTGAGAGTGGATGTGTTTGTTTATTGGTGCTTAACGGCCTATCAACAGGTAAGGTCATTTTAACTTGCTGCATTGGGTGGAAAATCCCAAAATCAGAATGGAATATTTACATCGAGAAAAAATATGTTCTGCCCTGAAATTAGAATAACCTGACCTGGTGCAAGGTTCATACCACACCAGTCACTTGGCCCCTTCCCCTAACATAGGATTACGAATAATCGTAATACTCAAATAAAGGCTATAACCAGATTCAACTGTCACATACAAAATGCCAAAGACGTATGTGAGGGCCAAACCAGGGCTCGTTTCACTAAACTTCGTACGACTAAAATGTTCGTAAGTGTAAAAGTTTGATAGTCTGTCAATTTCACATTAACAAAGTTTTCTTGTAAACAATTATTGGATTTACATTGATTGAGCATATGCTGCATATGATATGATTCGCTACTCTGCAGGGGAATGCTATGGGAGGAACTGTAATTCTTGTACGTACGGTACGGGAGGGTCACAGAGTTGCAGGTTGCAACCACACTGGTCACTAATCCCATAAGCTCCATCTCTGTAGTCACAGCCACACATCAAGTTAACAAGTGAGAATATGTTGGTTATATTGGTACATACAACTGTTTATTAATGTCTGCTCTACACTGTTTGTTTAAACTAGAGCAAGTAAGCAGTGGCTCACGGATATCCCCCGACAGACACCTTCTCTGACCAACACATATTTTCGAAGTCATCTGTAACCGATTTCACCAACATTGCAAAGTATACTTATCTAGCAAAGTATACTTTGAGGGAGAAATTTTCAATTTAAGATAAATTTATTAATTTGTATTATACTGAATTTATTACATTATCACAGCCATTTTGGCTGTGATAATGTAATACATTCAGTATAATAATAATTCTGCATACTTTTAATCATCAAATATATGCAGTAGTTAGTTCTATATGAAATAATGCATTTTGGGAAAAATAAATGATTACTCCCTCAAAATATACTTTGCTAGATAAGTATACTTTGCAATTTTGATGAAATCGGCTACTGTGGGTGGCCTATATAATGATAGGGTTGTGAAGATATTGGGTACTGAACATATTTATTTAGTAATCTGACCTTGAACTGGGACATGGGGGCCGCATGGGTGGGCTATAGAATGTAAATATGGATGATGATAAAGAGGTATATGACGTTTCAAGTCAATCAGACTTAGGGTTGTGGAGATATTTGGTACATACAAACTTTAAAGCAGATTTTACAAAAAACTTTACCGCAAATTTCAAAGTAATTGGACTTTAACATTGGGCATGGGGCTTCATGCGTCGGTTACAGAATGAAAATATTGATGATGATAAAGAAGTATGTGAAGTTTCAAGTCAATCGGACGTACGGTTGCAGAGATAATGTGTACCCGAACACTTTGACACAAATCAGACGGACAAACGGACGGACCGAATGCCGAAAACTATACCCCTCAACATACTTTGTATGACTGGGGTATACATATTCATGGCGTATGCTATATATGGGCCAGGCAGGCATACCTGAAGAATTAGACACATTTCCCAAGGCGGGAATTAGACAGCCAGACTATTTCCGCGAGTGGGAATATTAGACGTCCACAAATCAGCTACATGTACTGGTATATCCGGATCGGAACAAGTTACTCTGATCCCGGTCATGTAAGACAGAACTGTTACCGAGTAAATGTCTTTACCCCCAACCCCCCGCCCTCCCCGCCCCGCCCTCCCCGCCCCGCCCTCCCCCCCCCACCCCGCCCCGCCCCCCTCCCCCCCCCCCCCCCCCCCCCCCGCCCGCCCCCCCCCCCCGCCCGAACAAGTTACTCCTGATCCCGGTCATGTAAGACAGAACTGTTACCGAGTAAATGTCTTTACCCCCAACCCCCCCCCGCCCCGCCCCCCCCCGCCCCGCCCCGCCCCGCCCCGCCCCCCCCCCGCCCCGCCCCGACCCCGCCCCGCCCCGCCCCCTCCCCTCCCCCCCCGCCCCGCCCCCCACCCAGCCCCCCACCCACCCAGCCCCCCGCTGTTCAAATAAATAGTAATGTCCGTTAACATTTTAAGGAAACACGGTTATCGCCCTGATAATTAGTATAGTAACAAACCTACGCTCGAGTAGATACATTTTCATAGACTATGTCGGGATGATCAAAACTAGTCAGTGATTGGTTATTTCTTCATATGCTCTCTCCACTCATTTGAACCGTCTCATCAGGACTGTTCAAATGAGTGGCAGCAACATATATTTTCGAGAAGAAATATGTAATACAGTATATACATTTCCATAGAATATGTCTGGATTGAAACCAGTCAGTGATTGGCTGAGCCGGGGCACACCTGAGATGTTGCTCATGCTCAGCCAATCAGAATCATTACATTCATGTTCACATTTTGAGTACGGTTTATTAGAAGTTCATAAAGTTATCCTGGAAAATGGAAATTGACCATGATGTGGCAAAACCGGGCTTATTGAAATTTACACCAATGCAGACCCAGATCAGGGTCTACAATGTTTGCGATTTGGTTCTACATATTATTTAACATCAACCAACGGGAACACACCACGAGTTGTTATCAGGAATGAGCGTCCTGACTGATCAGGATCTACACTGGTGACTCGTGGAATAAGGCCGGTTTTGTCAGATCCAGGCATGAAGCTCACTAGTAGTCCACGTCGCCATGACAGGTAACTCAGGGAACATAGGGAACATAGGCGACTATTTTAGTTTGTATGCACGACAGTACGGTGGCCCGCCCATTGTGACTATAAGTGTGTTGTCACTATGTCTATACGTCACGGACCGCGGACTCGCCACCCCGTCAGCAGACGACAGGACGACCCTGTGCCGACTGCCGTCCTTCTGCAGCACGAGTACATCATTGGAAATGTAACAGCAGACGATAACATTGTCGTCCCCGTCAGCCACCAGTCCGAGTGGATTCTGCATGTCCTTGTGGTCCACACTGTAAACCAGGTCCCCGTCATTGGTGAAGCACGCTATACGACCTTTGGAAATATGGTCGGTGACAAACACGTGTCCCCGTGCACTGACAGTTATGTGGTATGGGTTAATAAATGTGCCTGTACCGCGGGCGTCCAGTCGGATACACCGGG
This sequence comes from Conchocele bisecta, assembly GCA_029237695.1. Classification (NCBI taxonomy): domain Eukaryota; kingdom Metazoa; phylum Mollusca; class Bivalvia; order Lucinida; family Thyasiridae; genus Conchocele; species Conchocele bisecta. Next base: position 59,471,910 of record CM055281.1, read on the forward strand.
TCACCGTGCCGCACCTGTCCAGGACCTGCACATGGCAGCCGCTGCCGGGTGACGTCACAGTGACGTAGATGTGGCCCCCGTGGATGGCCACGCCCAGGCACGGCAGACTGGTGTTGATGGTGCGGCCGGCCCGGAGTGCGCCGTCAACGTGGATCCACTGGAGCTGAGTACTGTCGCTTATTGACATGATTGCTTCATTGTCGCCGTCGGCCACCACATCCCAGGGATGATCTTGTAACTTCAGGGTGGTCTGTACGGTAAAGTTTATATCAAGAAGGATAACCTGCTTCTTTTCAAAACCAGCGAGAATTATCCTCCCGTCTGGCAGTACTGCCGACCCACTGATGGTGCCGTCAGGAACGTTAATGTCGGTCGACGACTCCACTTCCATGTCAGTGAACGACATATGGGTGGACGCGGGGCGGACTGGACCAGATGCAGACCCTGGTGGATCTACACAGTCGGCCTTTGTACGGTCAATGTCCACCGTGCCTAACCGGTCAACACCAGTGAGCACATCGGCCAGTGCACGTAACGGCTGGAATGTAATATTGACCGTATATATATCCTGTTCGAGATCAGACACTGTGGGTTCGAGCGATTTTAAAGTTTTGGACATTTTGTGAACAGCAATTACACTGGTTAAGCCATCGGCCGCGGCTTTAGCCTCGTCAGCAGTCCTCAGCTCTGTCTCAACTTTGGGAATTAGACTGTCATACGCATTAACATGGTCTAGAATGATGTCCTTCTCGGCCGTAACGACTTTGTTCATATCTGCCAGCATTTCCATTGCCAGTCGTTCTACCAGTTCTACAATGTCCGTCTTAAACTGATTCACCTCGTCTTCGAACGACTTTTGTAGCTTCGTCAACTCCTCGACACTCTTACCCCGCCCAATCTTCAGATTCCCGATCCGTTTTCTCAGTTCGGTCATTGACCCCACGACCTCGGCCAGTCTCTGTCCGTGTCCAGCCGCCGCGTCAGAAATGGACGTTACCTGGCATTTCCTGTGACTGATAAATTTACATGTAGCACAGAAAATGACATCATGTTTCTCGCAATACCAGCGGATATCTTTCTCCGAGTGCTCCTCACAATATGTCAGAGGAAGTCTCGCCTCCCGCTCTCCTAATATTGGTAAGTCACTCCCGGAAACGACGGTGTGGTTTCGGGAAACTTTAAGTCTGTTGTGAATCGCGGCACAGGATGGACACATATACTCGTCACACTGCCGGCAGAACGTGTCCGCGTCTTTAGCCAGTCCCGTCTCTTGACACGGACCACACTTCATCACGCCGCCTTTCGACATCGTGCCACTATAGTTTCGCCCTCCAACACTAGCCATTGTGTCTTGTTTACACGGAGATTACTTATCGACTACATTGCACGCTAAATCCGTGTCGGAATGATACGAGCTTTCAGGGTTGTATAAACTATTGACACGTGACTTTTAATCGCTGTGTATGTCGTTCGATATGAAGAAACGTCCTTTGACATATTACCTCACTTATAGTTCGCCCTACTGTCTCAGCCAATCACTGGGCAGCATTGTGCCCCACTTATTTCACATATTGCAAAGTTTAACCCAATAAGGTACATCTTACCAGATTTAATGATTAACTGTTCGACATGAAATGAAAATCAATACTCGGATGGGACATTGCATTGTACACTTGGCTGAACTATAAGTATGTTATTGTTCACATATTGAATTTTCAGAAACTGAATGCTCCGGTTGCTAGCGCTCCCTCGCATTTAACTCCTTAAAAATCCAATATGTGAACAATAACTTATACATATCTACATTTAATAGTTTATTGCTACATTTTTCGGGCTAGTCATATTTGTGTTGTCCTCATTATACACCACCGCCTGCGCTAATCTTGCCAATAGTTGTCAATGGTTTTACCTCAAAATACTTGAGTATTGTTCTTGAAATCAAGCAGCTTGATTGGCTGAGTCTGAGCTGTGCTACAGCTCAGGGGCAGCCAAATCAAACTACCCGATTGCCAGTGAAGATTGCCATTAGATGTTAAGAAACGGTGACATCTGGGAAAGATTAACGCAGGCGGTTGTGTAATTGGGATCAAGTGAACAATTTCCCGGGTCACAAAAGTATTACGGCTATACAAATATATATATTTTATTGCGTAAAATGGGCTTTCACAGTCTAATGGCTCAGTGTAATAAAAATTCACAATACACTAGTGTAATAAATACGCAAATGAGCCAGCTACCGAACACACGTTGGGTAATCATTACAGCTTCAAATTACGATGATAAGCTTATGCAATAAATAAAATCTAACATTTGTGTTGATTTAATATGATATTTATTAAACTCGTTAACTGATTTCATAAGAAACTCGGCATAGCCTCGTTTCTTATGAAATCAGTAAACTTGTTTAACAAATATCTTATTAAATCATCACTCATGTAAGATCCTCTATGTATTTTAAATAAGAATTGACTTCGTGTTATCAATAATAACATCTTACATATCTTAAGTTTAACTCGTATGTTCGATATCGCGGGCATAAGTATTATGTACACGTTCACGACACAGGTTGAAGTAACGTATCACGGTATATAACATAAATACATTAAATATACCTAAAAGTATCTTAAAGTGGGAAAAAAGCAGTTGAACAAAAAGAGTTTACTCCCTGTTAGAACACAGTATTTTTCAACAGATTTTTCCCACTTATTGATACTTTTAGGTATATTTAATGTATTTATAGACCTTGGTACGTTACTTCAACCTGTGAACTCGTATTGCTGAAAACGCCATGTTAGGTGAAGCGGATAAATATGTTGGGGAGATAAAGGAAGGTCATTCAGTAAAACGATTGTACACTATCGCCTGCGCTAAGTTTGTCAAATATTGGTCTGTTTCCTTATTACAAAATACTTGAATATTGTGCTTGAAATTAACCTGCTTGATTGACTGAGCCTGAGCTGTGCTACAATCAAATTGCTTGATTGCGAGTTGTCAATGACAATGAATGTTCAGAAACGTTGATATTCTGGACACTATTAACGCAGACGGTGGTGTGCATTATGTTGTTGTTTGCACAGGCACTTTGTGGTTTGAACGACCGAACGCTCTTTAAACCGTACCCACGTTTACTCTGATATTAAATATCTAGAAGGTAGGACACTCGCCATTTTATCAACCAACGGAAGTGGTACTAGTGTGCCTTGTGCCCGGCTCGCTAATTCGGTAATTGTAACGCGCGCGCACGTTACAATTACCGAATCAAGGCAACAATCAAGGCACACTATATATAGTACCACTGCCGTTGTTTGAAAAGATGGCGAGTGTCCTACCTTCTAGATATATAATATCAGGCGCGGATCCAGGATTTCGGGCTAGGGGGGGTGGAGGGGCGTAACTATTTTGCAATACTTGACTATATTATCGAACGCGCTAGGGGGGTTCGAAATCTACATCGCATTTCCTGCGTTCTGGCGCATTTTGGAGCAAAGAAAATCCCAATAAACAATAAATTCACAACGCGAACGTAGAAACGTGCCTTGTAACTTGTAAACAATCTTTACTCGGCGAATTTTAGGGGGGCGCGCGCCGGTCTGCCCCCCCCCCCCCCCCCACCCCTGAATCCGCCCTTGAATATCAGAATAGAATTGGGTACGATTTAAAAAGGCTTTTTCTCGTTCATACCACAACGTGCCTGTGGTTGTTTGCACAGCTGATAATTCATTGTGAAAACAGTCATTATAAACCCCTTCATTTGTCTACAAGAGAAATTAGGTCACATAGTCATACACTTAGTTTCGATAAATTAGTTGTGCATATAGTTAGGTAGCAGTGACCAGTTAGCCGCCAGTTTCGTATAATGGCACCAGTGAAATAGATAAATATTACACTTTCTGCTGATTAAAATTCATTTTATCTGTTTAATTATTATTTTGTAGTTGATTTTGTATTTTATTCAGATTTTACATCGTATTAATTGATGAATGCTCATTCCAGGGCCATCTGACCTGTTCCCATTGATCAGAAATGGGCAAATACGAATTGAGGGTATATGTTGTGACAAAAACTGATCAAAACAACAGATTTTTCTGGGAGTTTCAAACAAGAATTTATTTCAGAGAAAACTCATGGATGGGAACTTGTTTGCACCATGATAGTGCATTTGCCTCTGGATGATGATTGAGAACACATACAACATTCAATCTGTAGTTCCGCAAGTAGCGTGGCACGGCATGGTTTTAAAGTGAATATTTTACCTCAGAATTGGACAATTTTAAGATATTCACATTCCTGCATAGGTAAGGAGCACTAATAGAGCAGCATATTTGTGTTTATGTAAAAGCTGCTAGTGTGTCTATGTCACAAATGTCGAACTCATATTGCTGTCTGCCCACTTATTTGGAATATTGAATTAAATACATATTGTCCGAGGGCGTGAAATTGATAATTTTAAATTAACTGGTCACTGCCCCCTTATGTGCTCTACATACAAATGTAGTTGCATACAAATGGAGACCAGGACAATTGGGGGACCGTTTCACTGAACTTCGTATGTACGATAAAAGTTCGTAAGCGTGAACTAAAATTTCGAATTACACTTGCTCCAATAAATAGCGGGTATGGTCACATGTATTGAACTGTACATGTTAGTATAACATACGGTAGCACCAGTCAACCCCAGTGTGTAAATTAAGGTAGTTGTGCCCTTCTTGTGGCCCCGTACGTGTAAAGTGTATGGAAATCAATAAAAAAACCTACTAATAAAACAAT